>CM076576.1:177098036-177295766 GCA_034641835.2 Pinus albicaulis | reverse complement strand
CGTTATGATCTTTAATAGGACAACTCCTTGATGATAGATTCTTTTCAAAAGGGACACAATTATTTATATACTACTTTACTGCATTGTTTTCTGTTGAACATGATATTGATTGATCATCTTAATACCATGCTGGTTCCACCCTTCTGGATTATAATCTTCTCTGTCTGTAATAAATGAGATTAGGGTATATTTTTCTATTGACATGTTCAACTTCTTCCACCATCCCTGCTCTTAAGGAGTACTGAGCCTCCCTCTTTTTATCATAAAAATGTGTAATAATAACAAAATTTTGTTTGCAGATGGAGGATAGGGGGTCTCATTACGAGCCAGCCTACCATGTTCATAAGGCTGTAACAAAGTGACATTCCCATTATGGCCACCACACCAGGGTTATGATCCATTGGATAACCCAATTATCCTTGGAACAGGAGGTCTCATCACGAGCCGGCCTGATCACTTTTGCTACATCCCAGTGAATGGCAGTGTGGTTATCTGGTTACCACGCCAGCACACTGATCTCTTCTGTAGAACAACAATGTAACTCTCTAGTTATAAATTGAGGATTCTGGCTCATATGGGTTAAAAAGCAACTCTGCCGAGGCTATGGACGCCTGCTGGCAGCAGAGGCTCTGCTTATGGTATTGAAGTTATATCTTATCGTCAATTATTACTATAATACCCTTTTCTTATTCTTTCTTTTAATCAGAGAAGTTATTTCCTTAATTTTTTTCCCTGTTTTGAACCTTTACGCATGAGAAATTGTTTTATGATCAATCGCATCATTTTCAGCTAGCATACTATCAGTAAAGCATCTTTTTGGCATATTGTTGTTCTTTTTCTCTTTTTCATCACCTATCATCAATTCAAAGCGTCCTATCTCTTATTCATAACTATCTTTACACACTCTGCTCTCATTATAATCATAACTCTCGTTGTCCTATCATTGATATGTGTACTCTGCTTCATTTACTGATATATTGTTCATTCCCGTGCCTTGCCGTTAGCATAAACCCTCTCATACGCTTTATGGTTATGGCATTCCTTTTCCAATTGGAGGGGAGAATGTATGCATTATGGGATTGCATGCGATATGATTACTGCACTCTGCCATCACTTGTTGATTTGCCAAAATATTAGTATTGCATGTATACATAAGTTTTTCTGATTGAAATTTTTGCATGCATATTATCTATTGCTTACACTATGGATTCAAGGACATTGTATGCCAAATAGTGCTTTGTTTGCAGGAAAACAACAAGTATGGGCAGAATTCTATTCATAGCATGACCACACTATTGCACTTAACAGAAGAGGCTCGCGCACGTGAACAATTCTTCAAACATGATGTGCTTACCTGGATTCCACCTTTTGTATCACTTTCAGCACCAACTCTGCTTCAACAAATGCCAGTCCATATATGTCATTCCACATCTTTGGAGGTAAAACTTGAGGTAAAATAGCATAATTTTCTGATTTATTACGAATTTAGGAGAATTTACTGAAATCCATTTTGAGCATTATTTATCATCCTTCATTCCACATCTTTACCACTTCCCCTTTTTCAGCGGCATATCATCTTTCAGTTTGGGGAGTTGCTTTCATTCATTTATTTCTTATGACTATGCCATTCATATTCTTTATCATCCATTGCTATTCTTATTCATTCTCAACACCTCCCTTATTCCATGTTGTTTTACACCAAGCATAGAATTCAACAGATGGTAGCAACCACCTCTATTTGTTTTCTAGCATTGCATGAGGGCATGCTAATTCTTCAGAGAGGGGGAGGAATTGCTATGCATGATGGATGTTTTCTATTTTCTTTCTCATTTAAGGCATACAATTTCATTTTTATATAGTGCAGAAATTGATTTCCATAATATTTTTAAAACTATGAACTCAATTCTTGTGATCTCGGGGAAACACAGACATACTATTAAAATACACATACCCAGATAATTTCAAGATAAATTGGTTCATAAAATTTTGGAAATCATGCACTCTCAGCTACAGTCATTTTTTTTATATCTCATGATCCATGCATCAAAACAGTGTGATTTTTGGATCATAGAGACATTCATATATTATAAACTTACTTGCAACATTTCAACAAAATCTGGTTTGTAGTTTTTGAGAAAATGGTTAATGAAGTTTGCTGTTATCTATATCATATTTTGCTGCAACTTCATACATATAGTTGAATGTCAATGTAAAAATTGTTATGCCTTCATCAAGATTGCTAAAATTGAATATTCATTAATTAAGGAAGCATTCATTTGTTCTCAAATTTTTATTGCTTGGTTAACACATGAGTTTTGTCTTGGGGTTGCATGAAGACATGCAATATATTCAGGTTTTCGTTGCATGAGGACATGCAACATATTGAGTGTGGGGGTATGTTGGGCCGTTAATATGCCATTATTATTATCACTTGTGAATGCTTATTCCACCCATTTCTACCATTCTTCATCACATCATTTATTATAATTTATTATTTAAATCCATTTTATGATGATTTATGCTTCTATGAATGAATGTTATTTATTCTCCTTTATTTCTAATAAATTGATGATTATGAATGATTTTATCAATGATAGTTTTAATAAATCAGTTGTAACATTATTCACCATTTTTAGCCTCCAAGATAATTTCCAGATTGAAGATTTGATCATTAAAAGTACCAACTCAGAAATGCGCTGGAATAAGGAGTGACAGTTTTGCGGTTGAGATTCTGAGCAAATGAAGACGAATCTGGAAAATCCGGAACATGGGTTTTGTTCAGAACGGACCCAATTAACTTTAGTTAAGAACGGTTTGCCAAAATTCGGCCTGTGTTGAGAGATTCACAGAGTTATTTGAGCACGATTTTCTCAGATCTGTGGTTGCGGCCGTCCTCCAAATCTCAGCTACAAAGCCAAATTCGACTTGTTGTTGTTGAAAGATGGATGTAAATCTATTTTATTGTTGATCAATTGGTTGGAAGAAATTCAATATTATTATTAGAGATCCTATTTGCTATTTAATTTCTCCTCCTTCTGATTATAAAAGGAGAAGCATGTATTGTGTATGGGGGAATGGAGAGACTTTTCTTGTGGTAATTTGCAGAATTGTGCATCAACTCTTGTTAAGAGAGTACGAACTATTTGTAAACATTATTCATGCCTGATTAATAAAATATTTTGTTCTCGTTCCATTCCTCGAGCTCTGCAGTAGCCCAGCGGCGCTCTCACCGGCGGTTGAGGGCCCGGCCCTGGTGGAGCGACCCGTTGTTTGTATTTCTATTACTTTATTTCTATTGTGTGAAGTATGTTTATTGCAATTACAGAATTGGTTTTTAATTGAATCAAATTACAGAGTCATTGTTATTCCATTCTTTACAAGAAGCATGATTCATGATTCAATTGTTATAAAATGTTGTTTTTCTGTATCTAATTCCAGTTGTTATTCCTTTTTTTTATGAATTACGATAGTTGATTGTTGCGTGGCTGTCGACAGGATTAAAGAGTAGAAATCTAGTTTGCTTGGTTATGAATTGAATTCACTGTTTATTTTACGCTGCTATTCAATTCCTGTTCATTGCTTTTAGATTGTTGTTCCTTTCCAGTTTGCGTTTTAGATTTCATTTCCTTTGAGTTGTTTTCACTTGATTTGAGATCTCTAAACTGTAGAGGGCAGAGCTAATCATTCCAGGTCCCCAGATTTGGTCATCTCACATCGATTTCTAGGGGAAAGAGTTATTACTACTGCATCCCTAATCAATGTCTAGCAAGGTTGCTGTAGTGTAGTCTTTACATTTCTGTCATTTGTAATTAGATTTCTTTTCAAGCAGATTTCTTTTCAAGCATTTATTATTTCTGCATTTGTATTTCTATACTACATCTTCACAAACATTACTCTTGAGTAAATAGCCGCCTCAGACTGAGTACACTCTTGAAATAAAAAGTCGTCCCTGGGTTGACAATTAATGTGAGGTAATTAGGAGTTACAAAGACACCTTTTTATCGCTCCACATCGGCCCTTCAAATCATCTCTCTAATTATCTGCACTCCTCACCTCACATTCTCTCCTCTCTCACCCTCATAAGCTACATATTTATACATAAAAATAATTTGTTCCACTCCATAACTTTCTTCTCATAAATCTCAACTTAAAATCTAATTTAGATTAATCTTCTTTTGGACCCAACTAAGTCTCGTTTATGGAATTTCTCATCCCTAAATTATCTACCTAAATTAACTCCACTAATATCCTTATTTATTTAAGGGATATTTACAAAAAATCCTCACATTTATAATTTCTCTCCTAATTTATTAAAATTAATAAAATAATTAAAATGTCTCACCCCCTTATTTTTTTTTCCTCGAGAAAAAAACATAATTTTATTACTGCAGGTGAGTATAAAATTACAATGAGAAACACATAGTTGTGTGTTCAAAAGAGACAAACCCAGAAGTTTGTTTACAAAGATAGATACATAGTGAAACCTATGCAGAACCAATAGCTGGCAAAAACAAAACTGTTCATAAATGAAAAACAATTTGATCATCCTTTGGAGAACAGGCAGATTCTTAAAAAACAGTTACACTGCTCTACTATAAACCTTCCTTCAAGAACCTCTGCCTAGAAAAAATATTTTAACTGATCTTCATGATTTAGACATCGCTCAGTCATTCAATAAGAAAAACGAGCCAGCTGGAAGCACCCAATTGAATATACCCAAGAATCTGTTGAAAAACCACCCAAGGGACCCGATGTCACCAATTTCACTGTGTCCAGCCCACAGTTGAAGCCCTCCCAATGTGAAAAACCCAGTGAAAAATGCAATCTTCCAGTGCTAAAGAAACAGGGGATGCGCTTCACCAAGAGCACAGCCATAATAATCAGAAAACAAATGGTCAGTTTCGGCCCATTGCAAACTGTCCACCGAGCTAAAAAACCAAATAATAATAGTTTTAATGCAAGACCATCTTCAACATAAATTGTAGAGGAAAAGCGCACACCCTGAGTATGCAACCAGATGGAAAAAAGTTGTCCGACCAACCAATGAACACTGTAGCCTCTCAGTCAATTAAAGAAGGATGTGTGTATTCATAGAAAATGCCATAGAGATGTTCTCTGGTCCCCCTAAAAACCACTTCCAGCAGGAATCCCACTCAGAAGATCGATCAAAGAAAGCAGCCCCCAGAAATCATTCCTGTTGAGGCAGCACACCTTTTGAAAGTGAACAATTGGCATTTTGTTGTCCTACCAATAAATGCGAGAAAATCCCATCCACCCTCACAAAACTGTAGAAACAGCACATTATGTTTTTTTTGAAAGCTGTTGGCAGATTTTTGACAGGCCAACACAAAAACCAGTATCCACTTAATCAAATAAAGATGGATGGAAGTATTCAGAAATAACACCATCCAGATGTTCTCTGATCCTCCAGATACCTTCGTCCTGCAAAATCCCCCTCTTTGAAGCTTGATTAGGCTCGTCATTATTTTCACGACAGATATGCTGACAAGAGAAAGATTCAAGAGAACGGAGGATCTCCCCAATAGAGCGATACAGATTTAGTAAATGATGAACTCTGCAGATCTGTATTCCTTTTATCCAATTTATCACATTCAAGGAATCCCCAAAAACATGTAACTACCTGCAACCTTTCTCCACAGCGAACAACAGAAGAATCTTGAGGCTCAGCATTTCAGCATAATTATTTGTCCCTTCCCCAAGCCCAACAGAGATCTCGTACCAATGAGATTTCGAGAGAAACAACAGAGCTCCACCCCCACAAATATTTTGCTGCATGGCTCCATCAAAAAAACCCCAAGGGTTCCCCCTATCAATATCCAGCAGGAGGACATCCCTCTGATTGGCAGCATGGATATGAATAGGGAAAGCAGAGTGCAAACCAACAGTCATGGCACCGACAATCTCAGGATTACTAACATAACCATCAAATAGTAGACGGTTACGAGCCAACCAACAACCCCAAATAACGAGGAGCGGCAGAGCTTTTAGATTCTTCTCAGCAGTAGACACCCACCACGAATCCCAAGCATGAGATACAGAAATGCCCTCCCATCTGCACCTGATACCCAATAATCTGGAGCACTCCAGCCAAATACCTTTAATAAAAGGACAACTGAGAAAAAGATGGTTAACTGATTCAGCATCAGATTTGCACAAGCAACACCAGCCAGGACCCTGAAAACATCTGTTTTGCAGCACATCCCAGGTAGGGACTTTATTTTCAAGGACACACCACATAAAAAGGCGAGTCTTAGGAGGAAAATTCAGTTTCCATAGTTTCTTCCACCACCACCGCTCCTCACCCAAGACAACCCCAGCACTAAGTTTTGTGTAGCTAGCCCGAGGAGAATAGATCCCCGAAGGATCAAAGTCCCAGGCAATATTATCATCCCTATCTAAGAGCACAATATGAGCCTATTTTAAAGCACGAATATATACCGCCAGAGCCCTCTCATCATATTCCTCTAGCCCCAGGGAAGAGGCCAGTAACCAAGACTGAATGCCCAACCTTCTCTGAACCGGATCAGCAAGTTGGGAGAGAAAAGTAATCCCCTGCTGCCTTGAGGCCTCAACCGTACGCCTAGGAAGGAGGTGTTGTAGAGAAATTCCCAACCAAGGATCCTCACCAACCCAAATCTTCCTGCCATTCCCCACATCCCAAGCCAGACTAGTTTCCAGGATGTGAAATTATTTAACAAGAGCCTTCCAAATCACCGATCCCCCAACAAAGTTTTTCCCAGGAATCCTTATCCAATCAACAATAGAAAAAGGAGAAATATATTTTTGAGAGATCACTTGAGTCCAAAGGCTATCAACATTGATGAGCCGCCACCCACCCTTAGCAGCAAGAGCCTGAGCAAAAAGGAAGATATTTTTCAGACCCCAACCTCCCAGCGCTTTTGGGACAACAATTTTCTCCCACCGAACCCAAGGGGTCACCAAAGAATCCTGTTTCCCACTCCACAGGAATCTGAAGCAAATCCTCCTGGCAGCCTCCAAAATACCCTTAGGAATCCAAGACAGGGACAACCAATAAACCAGAACAGCCTCCAAAACAAACTTAACTAAAGTCAACCGCCCAGCTCTAGAAAACCATTTATGAGACTAAACTTTTAAACGTTTTTCCAGCTTTTCCAGTAACCAGTTCCAATCATTTTTCCTATAATCATTGGGTTTTAAATGGAACCCCAAATAATTCAGCCCAGCATCCAATCCAACAAAGTTATAGGGAAAGATCCGCAAGAACTCACGCCTCTCCTCATCCCTCAAAGAATGAGTAGAGATGGAAGACTTCCCAGCATTCACTTCCATTCCCGAATCTTTGCCAAACAAATCCAAAATCTCACCAATAGAGTTAGCATCACGAACCGACCCAGAACAGAAAATTAAAACATCATCAACAAAAAGAAGGTGAGTGATGAAAAGGTTTGGAGCAACCTGAATGCCCTTCAAGGAACCCTGTCTCTTTGCCACATGAAGAGCTCTACTCAAACCCTCAGCAACCAGTAAAAATAATAAGGGAGAAAGGGGGCAGCCCTGGCACAGCCCCCTTTCAGCATGAAAAAATGGAGATGCAGCCCCATTGAGCAGAACAGAAAAAGAGACAGTTGTAATACAGCTCATAATCCATCTAATGAAGCCGATGCCAAAACCAAGGTGAGTCAGGAGCATGCGAATATATAACCAGCTTACCCGGTCATATGCTTTGGATAAATCTATTTTCAGCACTGTCCCTTTGAGGCTCTTGGTCTTCATGCTGTGGAGAGCCTCTTGTGCAATCCCAATTGCTTCATGAATTTGACGACCTTCCAGGAAGCCAAATTGTTCACCAGAGATATGAGTAGACAAAATGCCTTTGAATCTTCTCGCAACCACCTTGGCGATCACTTTATAGATACAGTTGCACAAAGAGATAGGACGGAAATCAGCCAGAGAAAGAGGGTTATCCACCTTTGGAATAAGAGCTATGAAAGTGGAATTGAAGCAAGCAGGAATCCGCCCAGAAATCCTAGTATCCTCCACAACTTTCAACAGATTTGTCCCTAAAATGTAATAAAGAGCCAAGAAAAATTCGATCGACCACCCATCTGGCCCAGGACTTTTGTCTTTTTGGAAGCTATGAAGAACTTCTTTTAATTCCTTCTCAGTGACCTCAGCCATCAAAGTTCTGTTATCAGCCTCCTCCACAAACCTTGGAAAATATTGAGCTACTCTTATCACTTCCGCAAGTGATGCATGAGCTGGGGCCTTAAATAGATCCTTGAAATGATCAACCCCCAATCTAGCTTTAGCCTCAAAATAGGTATGCTCAATTCCCTGTCCATCTCTTAAGCTCCAAATAGTATTAGCCGCCTTCCGACCGCGAGCATATGCATGAAAATTTTTTGTATTCTCATCCCCACTAGCCAGCCAAGTGGCCCTACTCTTCAGCCTCCAAGATTCCTCCTTATCCATAAGAAGGGAGTTCCTTCTTTTTTCAAGTGAAACAAGAGTGTATTTATCAACTTGGGATTGATAGCCACCACCAATCCCCTCATAAAACAAGGGAAGATCCTCTTCCACCTGTTTCAACTCCACATCCTCCCTCTGTCTCTTAGCAGCTGACCAAACTTTCACAGCATCCTTGATACGTTTTAAATTTTCAGCAAATTGAAAGGCAGCAGAGAGAGGAATATCCACCCTAAAAGGAATCCATCTAGCAAGAACCAAAGCTTTGAAAGAATCATCCCTGAGCCAGATTTTGTTGAACTTTAAAGGGCTAGGAGGCTGCCTAGGCCCGATCTTTAACTCAAGAAAGATGGGAAAATGATCTGAAGCACCCCCATTGCCAATCCACTGCCTAATCAGAAAAGGTCTGTCCACAATCTATTCAGCCACCAGGAAACGATCAAGTCTCTTAGCTATTCTGCCTTTAGCACATCTATTATTCCTCCAAGTAGGTTTCAACTTGATGGGCTCAATGTCTAGCAAGTGATTCTCCTCCAATTTTTGAGTGAAATATCCAGCCAAAGAATTGATTTGTGCGTGAGGTCCCCAGACCTCAGACTGGCCCAAAGAAAAATTCATATCCCCACCCAAAATCACCGAGTCTCTCTTGAGTAAAGAGTTACCCAAGAGGGAATCCCAAAAAGGGATCCTGTCCTAATAGGGGCCATAAATATTTAATAGGTTAAAAGCTTCACCAAGCTCCAACGACAGGAAATTTATTCCCAGGACCGACTCCATACCCCAGAAATTTTGAGATTTGATTGTTTTTTCATTCCACCCGACCTTCCTCTAGCATCCAGTGACTCAAAAGTCCAGCTTGGCAACCAACCTTCCAATCTAGCTTTGACCACAGACCCTGCACCTAAAGTCTCTTGTAGCAGAATGATATCAGGACAATCCAAAAAAATAATTCTATGGAAAGCAGCTTTCTTATGGGGGCTTGCCAAACCCCTGCAATTAAAAGACATTATCTTCATTATACACCCGTCTTCAGGGATTGGATTGCTCTAAGCGCCCTGTCAATCGAAATCTGCCTCCCATCATGAACATCCAACATAGCTCGATCCTGAGCTTTTTCCAAAAAAGAGATCATGCCCCTGCCCCGAGCAGAAGGGGATTTTCCCCTCCCAAACCCACCAACACCTTTTTTAGCACTATATCTCAGATTATATCCAGTGACCAAAGGGGCTGTAGTTACCACAGGGACCAACAACTTTTCACCTGGGTCGAAAACAGAGACAGAAGCCTTCTCTTGGAGAGCAGGCAGAGAAACTGGCTGAGAAAAAATATAAGGAACAGCACTAGAAACCTTACCGCCAACATCATTCCAATCCGAGACTGTAGCCGAGACTGTAGTCGGAAACAAGTTTAAAGAGATATTGAAGACAGGAGAGAAAGGAAAAGAGCCCATAAATGAAGAGTTCAACACTGATAATACATCTTTCAACATAACATCATCTTTCAGTTGAAAATCTGCTCCATAATGTCGGCATAAAGCGCTCCACACCCAGCATTCAGATAGAGAGCCTCTTGCCCAGCAGATGGACCAGAAACCTCACTCAACGCCTGGAGATCTATAGCAAGCGGCACGCAAGAACCAAAGACATCAAAATGCGAAACGTTTGAGAAGGTTGAACAAGGTATTGTTTGTGAATTGTGAGAACCGGAGCCAGCACCCTTCACCAAAGGTGCCTCCACATGTGGACCAGATCCCCGGCTTTTGACAAAATGAGAGGGAGAAACACATTCATATGCAGGATGTCCGTAAACATGGCACCGTCGACAGCGAAAAGGAACCTTCTCATAGTCGAGGATCTGCTTAATATCATAGTGCCCCCACCGGAGATTCATAGATTCTGCGAGGCCCTCTCTGATGTTAATCATCACAAGAATTCTAGCAACCCGCCTGAGATTAGTCTTAAAGAAGGATAGGTCTGCCTCTAAGAAGACCCCAATCGTATTGCCTATACCACATAGGTGTTCCTCTGTCCAATAATGAAGAGGCAGACCAGGTAAACATACCCACAAAGGGACCGAGTCCACCCTTTCCCTGCTAGCATCAAAGAGAGGATGACAAGGTTTAAGGAGTAGAGGAGAATGATCTACAGACCAGCACCGCTGAGTCACCCACTGGAGATGTTCAGAGCGCAAGAAATTGAAAGCGAACCACCCCTTAGAGAAAGACATCACCTCAGGCACAAAACCAAAAACAGATTTCCAATGCACTTCAGCCCAGGCAACTACAGTTTTCAGGGCAAAATGCCTCCCCACAGCCCTGCCAACTAGTGTTCTACTGGCCATTATTGTAACCTGCTCCCAACCGATGTCTTCACCCAAGACATAGTTATACTCAGTTTTTTTAATCTTGATCCATTTCTTTTTTCTACCCCCCTTCTTTGACGCTCCAACCTATTTTCCATTGTTTGGGCCAGTCTCTTTAATGTCTTCAGAATCAAGAACCCCACTCTGTTCTTCCCAGCTAATATGACTCGAAGATGCTCTCAAGCTCTCCTTCTCACATAAACCATCCACTCTTCTGGACGCGAGCACAGAGGGGTCCTGTTCAATTCCAAAATCTGTGGAAAAAACACCCGGTAAGCCACCCAGATCTGAATCCTTCCCATCCACGTTCAAACACTGGTAGGGTCCTTTCCCCTTCAGAACATGAATCTTATTCAGGTCTGTGCTGCTATTAACAGGCAAACTGTCTCCCGCCCTCCCATCAAACCCTCCTTTGAAAACCAAGGGCGACAGCCTTCCGTCCGAAAGAATCGGGGGCTCCACCCCGCCTTGTGAACATAAACCTGACTGCACTCTAGTCCTGGTCCAAGCAGAGTGTGTAGAAGCGGGCATTCCCTGTACAGAACCAAACATATCCCTGGTCTGATCATCGAAAACAGTGGCACGCCCATCGCCATTCAAAAAATCCTGTCTCCCGCCCATCGCGATTTTCTTAGCATCAATATCTTACCTTTACCAGATCTATATTGGTTCCTCAGATGGTACGTGTTATCTCTCATCCCCTTATTACATAATTGAATAATGAAAATTTGACTTCGATGCTCCTGCATCACCCACAAGGGGAAAACCAAAATGATTCTTCTTCTATTAGATTTCTTCAATTGTTCAACAGAGTAGAGAGAGAGGAAGAGATACTGAGAATAAATAAAGTCATCAATGTTTGATCAACTTGCAGTTGAAGTGTTCTTGCTCTTTTCTTGAAGATATTCTCCTTCTCTTGATTAGATCTTGTCTTTTACACTTGCTCGAGTTATTCCCTTGCTCTTACTCTTCACTTTCTCTCACACTTCTTTTGCACACACTCAACTCTAGCTCTCCTTCTTAACAATGAGCATGCTACATCAACTCTTACGTGCTCTTTCTTAAATAGATGAGAAAGGAGAGGATTTACAAAATGAATCAATGCCTTGAGCCAATAATAGGAGAATCGAAATCCATGAGGGAGGAGTTACTTGAGGAGAAGTGTAACTCATCCCAAGAATAAAGAGAGAGGTACACATGTCTTGAAGAGTTACAATTCGAATTAAGGACAAAGAGAGTTACACTTAGACATGAGAGAATATTTAGTGAAAGTTCAAATTGAATTGAATGAGGGAGTTACGAGTGCATTTAATGAGGAGGAGTTACACTTTTTCCATACATTGAATTTGTGAGGGACAGTTACATTCTCTTAAGCGTGGAGTTACTATTTTAGTCCAGGGGAGAGTTTCAATTTGCGAAGTAAGAGATTCTCAATTTAATTTACTTATTTCATGAGAGAATTCGTTTTTATTAATCCATTAAAGGTGAATAACTTTAGACTATTTTATAAATAATAATATCATAATAATAATAATACTAGTAAGGATAAAAATATTAATTATTGACTTAAATAATTATTATTTATTTGATTTTAAAGTGGATTCCATATGTCAATATCATCCTTGTTCATTTACACATGAATTTCTATTTTTGGAAAGTCACTTCCAAATTGAGATGTGACTTACTATTTTTGGAAAGTCATATTAGAATGGTTAGAAATGAAATTTTATTATAGGTGGTTCAAACAAAACTAAAAGATATGATTTCTTCTAGGAGAAATTCATCCTTGAATTGTCAAATTTTAACACTCCCTCACAGCTAGGGAGGAATTTCCTTTTGCGTCAAAGATCTCTGGTTCCTCTGATCTCTTTAATTCATCTATTTTCAACTCTGCTCTGTGACATATGTAACAATGAAGTCACAATCTAAAGAAGAATCATCCACTTGACAAAAATTTGGAAAGGAAATGATCATCACATGTCACATAGACAAGGATTACACTCAATCAATTTTCATCTCAAAAAAATTAGGAGATAGAACACAAGCATCACATAGATAAGACTCAAACAAGTGACATAGAAAAGTATCAAACACAACCAAGTGTAAAGTGGTGGAACACCTGCATCCTGGACAAGTCACAAAAACAATTCTCACTACACCTATTGGACAAATAGGTGGCTCTTCCCATGTCCCAAACTATGGGTCAGATGCATACTGAGTTTTGCTCTTGTGGCACACACTACAAAATAGTTCCCTCATCCTCAGGATATTTCTAACATCAATCCTTAATCCTGTGAGATCTGACATGGGGGACAGGTAGCTTAATGTTCTCTATCATCTATGACCACTTCCCAGAAGGGTCACGTCCATAAGTCCAAGCTTCTCTCTAAAAACCAATAACTTTCCTTTCGATAAAGGCTTGGTAAGAATGTTAGTTATCTGATCATCGGTGGAGATGTGAGGGAGCCTCATTGCTCCTCTCTGCACCATATCCCAGTTATAGTGATACTTGATCTCAATATGCTTGGAATTTTCATGCAACACATGATTTTTTGCAAGAAGAATCCCACTCTTATTGTCACAATATATAATTGTTGTGTCTGGAACTTGCTCAAATAGTTCCCCAAAACTATTTCTTAGCCAAACTGCCTCACAACTACCCATGCTAGAAGAAATGTACTCAACTGTAGTTGTACTCAGTGCAACATAATTTTTCTTTCTACTGATACAAGAGATAATGGTAGATCCCAAGCTAAATAAACACCCAAAAGTGCTCTTTCTATCAACAGAGTTACCTGCCCAATCAACATCAATATATCCATGAAGGATTACATTTTTAGCAGTATATTTCAATCCTAGATTTATAGTTCCATGCAAGTCTTTGAGTACATGTTTTCCAAAAATCCAATGGACATGAAAGGGATTGATCATATTTTGAGTTAAATTGTTTACAACAAAGAATATATCAGACCTAGTGCTTACCAAAAACATCAAAGCACCAATGAGTTGTCTATACTTTATGCAATTTGCTAGACTAGTTCTTGCAGCTTTGTCACATAATTTATTAAAGTTAATTTCCATAGGAGTATGCATGGACTTACATTCTACCATATCAAATATTTCAAGAAGCTTAACAACATATTTTCCTTGAGAAAGATAAATTTCACCAAGTCTTTTCCAGACCTCTAGACCCATAAAGTAATGCATCAAACCAAGGTCTTTCATTTCAAATTCAGAAGATAATTCCCTCTTAAATCGGAGGATAAGGGGTTCTCCTCCTGTTGAGAATAAATCATCAATATACAATACCAAAATAAAATGTATACCTTGGATTGTCTTGAAGTAGAGGTTTGGGTCTGCACTGCTTCTTGTGAAACTAAGCTTTATCAGCTAGTTATCAATGTGACCATACTAAGCTCTTGGAGCTTGCTTCAGCCCATAAAAGGATTTCATTAGCTTGCATACATGATTTTCCATGTCATGCTCTTCAAATCCTTGTGGTTGTTCTACAAATGCGTCTTCCTTGAGGAAACCATGCAAGAAAGCAATTTTCATGACCATTTGGTGAAGAGTCCATCTTTGGCTAGCACCTAAGGCAACAACAAATCGAATAGTAGTATATCAAGCTACAGGTGCAAAAATCTCATCATAATATATTCCCTCTTTCTGAGAGAATCCTATAGCTATAAATCTAGCCTTATATTTTTCAATACTACCATCTGCACCATGTTTAATCTTAATCAATCATTGGGAAGTGACAGCATATTTACCTTGAGGTCTAGGAACCAATTCTCAGACATCATTTTTTATTATAGACTCGTATTCTTCAGTCATGGTATCTTTCCAGACTTTTTATTTTGCATATTCTTCAAAGGTGCATGGTTCTGCTTGAATGATGTTGCCGATGGCAACAACATGCCCTTGAAACCGACTTGTCTTCTTAATTCCTCTAAATTTTCCTCTTGGGGAACCATGTTTTTCAACATCTTACAAGGTATATTGCATCCATAGTGGTCTCTTTCTGGTAGGAGGATCATGTGGTGGAGGATCTAGAGGATCCATGCAACCCATTGGATTATTATCAAGCACATTCTCAGGTTTTGGTTCAGACTCAGATGCAACCTCTTTTTCATTAACCACTTGTCTTTCAACAATGGAAGAAGTAGGATAGTCTCTTTCTTTTCTAAGATTTGCATCTTCATCAAATGTTACATCTCTGCTAAACTCTGTATTTCTTTGACTAGGTACATAAATTCTATAAGCTTTTGAATTATCAAAATAACCAACAAACATACCTTTCTTACCTGAAGCTTCCAACTTGTTCCTTTTCTATTTTGGCACATGGAAGTATGACAACCAAAGACTCTCAATTGAATCACCTCAGGAATTTTACCAGTGAATATTTCTTCAGGAGCCTTATTTTTTAAGGCTTGATGAAGATTTATGTTTTGCACATAAACAATGGTATTTGCAGCTTCTCACCACAAAAACTTTGGTATATTTTGATCATTCAGCATCGCTCTTACCGCTTCCATAATGGTTCTATTCATCCTCTCAGCCACACCATTTTGTTGTGGATTGTATGGAACAATGGTTTTTTTTATTAATTCCAACATCTTTGAAAAGATCATTAAAATAATTGGAGGTGAACTCTCCCTCATTATCATATCTGAAAGCTTTGATCAACCTTCCAGTTCGATTTTCAATCCAAGCTTGAAATCTTTGAACATGTCAAATGCTTCCCCTTTCTTTCTAAAAAATAATATCGATGTCTTGCGAGAAAAATCATCAACAAAAATCATGAAATACAAGTAGCCACCAATAGAAGTAACACGAATAGGCCCACATAAATCAGAATGTATGAGTTGAAGTACCTGACTAGTTTTTATTCTTCTTGAAGGGAATGATCCCTTTATATGATTTCCACTTACACATCCTAGGTAAACTCCTTCATGATTCATTATGATCTGAGAAATTCCAGAAACCATCTTCCTTACATGAGGTAAGGCTTTGTAGTGTAGGTGAGCAAATATTTTGCGCCATAGCTCACACTAAAGATCAATATCATGGACCAATACATGAATGGGTTTACAATTGAATTTGTAAATCCCTTCACATCTTGATCCAAGAGTGAAGGATTCTCTCATACTTGAGTTCAAAGGCCAAGTTAGAAATTTTACATTGATAAAAGCAACTTTCATTCCTTTATCTTCTAGAGAAGATATGGATACAATATTCTTTTTCAAACCAGGTACATACAAAATTTTTTGCAGAAAAACAGATTTCCTATCATCTAACTGAAATGAAACTGAACCATAACCTTTAACTTGGTGAGTAGAATTATCTCCAAGGATAACATTTAAATTAGTCTCTCTCTCAACTAGATTAGAGAGTGCTTCTTCGTAACCAATAAAATGTTTGGAAGAACCACTATCAACTAACAAACTATCAAATGAATATGTGGAAGAAGATATGGAAAGAGTAGAAACAATAAAATATTTGATTGAGTTTTTGTTTCATTATTTCTATATCTTGGATTTCATCTTTTCTTAGGATTCTTTTTTCTTTGATTTTCAGAAGAGTCTTTTCTATAATTAGATTTGTTTTTGAATCTAGGTGTCCTTATTCTTTCTTTACAATCACGAGAAAAGTGACCATGTTTTTGACAGTTAAGGCATCTAAATTTTGACATGTCTTGAATCCCTTTATTTGATTTGAAAGAAGATTTATTTTATTACCTTTATTTATCTTGTCATAGGCTGAAAATGCAGTAGGTTCTCCTTCTTCATGATGTGAAATTCTCCCTCTAGAGATCATTATGGCCACCTCCTGGATATGTTTTCCCAGGAGCTCATCAAATGTGGGAATGGTGTTGATATTATTGATGGTGGTGATAAAAGTATCCCAAATATGAGAAAGGTCTCAAAGCATAATCAAAACCATTTCTTTTTCAAGTAAAACTTCACCAACTATTGACAGTTGATTCCTGATTTTAGTCATTCTCAGGAAGTATGCTTGAGTCGTCTCTCCTCTATTCATCTTGATGTCCTTAAGTTGATTCTTCAAGGCAATAATCTGGTTCAAGTTACTAATTGAAAACATCCAATTAGTTTGTCATGCATATTTTTAGCTTTCTTCAAACCAGAAACAAAATTAATGAGATGATCACTAAGAGAATCAAGGATAATTTTTATAGTTTTGATTTCACTCTTTTTATATTTGGATTTGACATCAACACTTGCATTTTCTAGTGGATCAACTATTGTTTCTTCAACATACTCCAGAACTTCGTGTTCTTCAAGAGTGATATCTACCCTTGCTTTCCATGGACCAAAGCTTGAAGCATCCTTCAAATTATCCTCTATCTTGAAGTAGGACGAAGTCATCTTAATCAAAAAACTTTGGCAGCAAGTGGGGTCTCTACAGGTGATCTCTAATCTCCTTGAACTTGTCTTCACCAAGGCTCTTATACCATGTTAAAATCTGAAAGTTCTATGCAAACATTTAAAAATTGTTTGAAGAAACTAAAAAGTTCTATGCAGAAAATTGAATGTACTTGTAGAAAATTGAATGTAATTTTTAGAAAATTGAATGGAACTGAATGTACTTTGTAGAAAGTTGAATTTAGTTTGCAGAAAACTGAATGTACTTTGTAGAAATTTGAATGTAATTTGCATAAAACTGAATGTACTTTCCAAAAAAATGGATGTAATATGATGTTACAATTACTTAGAATGTCAATTTCTTTGTCACAACTTTTCAGATCAACAATTGTAGATAGAACATAAACTTAAGGATCATATGAAGATAGCTAAGCACAATATGAGACACTGAGAGTTAGGTATAATGAATAGGGGAAAACCATCAAGGGGAAAACCCAAATGATTCTTCTTCTATTATATTTATTCAATTGTTCAACAGACTATATATATATATATATATAGAGAGAGAGAGAGAAAGAGAGAGAGAGAGAGTGAATAAAGTCACCAACGTTTGATCAACTTGCAGCTAAAGTGTTCTTCCTCTTTGCTTGAAGATATTCTCATTTTCTTGATTAGATCTTGTCCTTCACATTGTCTCCAACTCTTCACTTGCTCTTACTCTTCACTTTCTCTCACACTTCTCTTGCACACACTCAAATCTAGCTCTCATTCTTCACAATGAACATGCTAGATAAACTCTCACTTGCTCTTGCTTAAGTATATGAGAAAGGAGAGGAGTTACAAAATGAATTTATGCCTTGAGCCAATAATAGGATAATTAAAATCCATGAGGGAGGAGTTACTTGAGGAGAAGTGTAACTCATCCCAATAATAAAGAGAGAGGTACACATGTCTTGAGGAGTTAAAATTTGAATTAAGGAGTTACAAATCAAATTGAATGAGGGAGTTACAAGTGCATTTAACGAGGAGGAGTTACACTTTTTCCATACATTGTATTTGTGAGGGGGAGTTACATTCTCTTAAGTGTGGAGTTACTATTTTATTCCAAGGGAGAGGTTCAATTTTCCAAGTAAGATATTCTCGATATAATTTACTTATTTCATGAGAGAATTAGTTTTTATTAATCCATTAAAGGTAAATGGATTTAGACTATTTTATAAATAATAGTATCATAATAATAATAATAATACTAGTAAGGATAAAAATATTAATTCTTGACTTGCATAATCATGATTGTTTTTAATTTAAAGTCGATTCCGTATGTCGAGATCATTCTTGATCATTTAGACATGACTTTCTATTTTTGGAAAGCCACTTCCAAATTGAGATGTGACTTACTATTTTTGGAAAGTCATATTAGAATTGTTAGAAATGAAATTTTATTATAGGTGGTTTAAACAAAATTGAAAGATATGATTTCTTCTATGAGAAATTCATCCCTGGGATATCAAATTTTAACATTATTGAGAAACATATGATATGCAAAACCCTTTGAAGGATTATCATTAAAAAGGTGATGTGCCCCACATAGTATATTGAAGCATCTGTAATTAAGAATGGAGTTTCTCTAGGAAAGTGAAATCCATCTTCATACATACATGACACTACCCTATATTTATTTCATATAAATCCACTATTAGTCAACAATTATAGTCCCTTCCATTCTCATGTTCATGCACTTGATATATTTTATTATTATTTATATATAATTAAGTATGAAGCCTAAGCATATGGGTTGGGGTTATCCAATGAACAATATACAGAGCTCCACTGTTAGTTCAAAATGATGAGAAAATTGTGAGCGTTGAAGTGATATCTGACAATTCACATGTGAAATGGATAGCAAAGGTAATGTTCTCACAAAAAATTTACAGTTTGTAATATATTCTGCAACTAGTTCATTATTCCAATTTGAAGCATGTCATTTTGCAAATATTTCACTGAGTGTTTTACGATTCCCTTTATTGTATTTATGTGAATTCATACATTAAATTGACATGAAAACCATTAATTGGATGTTGGTAACATTAATTTCCAAGCTTTATGACTTATAACATTCAACACAACATTTGAGGAATCCTATCAGTGATTTAGAAGAGAAAACCATGGGTGAATGCCATAGATAAACGTATGGTCCATAAGGTTTTATTGTATACTGTTATATGAAAGATACATGGAATTTACTCATTGAGGTTCATGCCATAGGAACAATGACTAACACCCCAACGACATCCATAACTAATGGATGATTGCTTTGTATGTAATTCTTACTCTTGTTAGCTTGTATTCATGGCATGCAAGAGGAAGTGTCATCCAAGTATCCACTCTTCCATTTGAATCACCTCTTAGTGCATCGGATTTGTTCCTCTATATTCTCATCTTTGATATGCATTCACATCAGAGGAAATTTTAGCCTAAAAGTGGCCTCCTAAGGAAAAATAATAAAATAAGAGTTATGAATTATGGAGGGAAAAGAAGAAAACTACTTTTTTTTTAATTGTATTTTTGGTTTATCTCCTTATAGGTTTACTCAAATTTCAAGTGTAGACACTCGTTGTATGTAGAATTAAATTCCGCATCTAACAAGTACCCATCATGTATACTTTTGAGAAGACCCACATTGATAAAAATTGAAGATACATTAAAAAAATGTGTTAAACACGTTTTTTTAATGTATATTGAATTTTTATCAGTGTGGGTCTTCTCAAAAGTATACATGATGGGTACTCGTTGGATGTGGAATTTAATTCTGCATCCAATGAGTGTCGACATTTGAAATTTGAGTAAACCTGTAAGGGGATAAGCCAAAAGCATAATTAAAAAAAGTATTTTTTCTTCTTTTCCCTCCAAAATATTTACCTATACCTCTTTTTAAATTTCAAGGATTTTGATTGGTTTACATATTATTACATGGAAATTATTTGAAAATTTCATGGGCACTTTTAGGTTAAAATTTCCTCTAATGTGTGTCATAAGGTCACCAACAAATCATTATATAAAAACAAAAAGGGTTTTAACATGTAAAAGCCTTTGCAAAATAGAGCCACAACTATTATAATGTTTTTTTTTTAACTAAAACGGTTATGGATTTTTATTTAATTGAGGATTTAGGTTGGGCCGAGGCCAAAACAACCATCAGTACATGACTACAAGACTACAAACTTTGACCCTATTACAAGCTGGATTACTAATCACATAATGCAGAATTGTTCAGGAGTTCCATCGTTTATGCTGAGGTCTCCTTATGGGAGGAGGCAACCTTTGTTTTTGTAATCGTCAGCTTCTTTGTTTGAATCTCTGAGGATGTGAAAGCACTTAAAAGAAGTAAATTCGAGAAGAATATATCTCAACCTATGCAAGCTCTTGTTTAGGAAAATACCATTGAACTGTTCTTTCGAATGTATATTTTTTATCAAAATTTCAGAGTCTCTGAATGCTTGCAGCTCTCTAAATCATCTTTCTCTAGTGATTTGGAAATATTTTAAGAAGCTCAGGATTTCTTCTTGGTTATTAGTTCGTTGTAATAAGCCCAAGTTAAAGGCTTCTCTTGACGTACCATCTGGAGAATAAATGAGGCCTCCAGCACCCGCTATCCCAGGGTTTCCTTTGGAGGCTCCATCGAAGAAGACCATTGATGTACCCTACTTCCTCCATTAGTTTTGAAATATTCCATCCTTGTCTCTTAACCTCCACTCAGGATTGAGAGGGGGTTTGATAGAACTTTTTTTTCTGTGTCGGAAGACAAAGGTCCTAAGCCATCTCTTTTCCTCAGGGAGTAACATAGTTTCAGGTTTGAGGGCTTGGTTACTCAGAGTTTCAAAGAGGAGAGCTTTGTCTTTAGCAGATACAGTGGAGGGGGTCCAAGATGTATTATTGAAGATCTGTTCGTTCCTATCTAGCCATATTTTCCAACAAACGAACTTGGGGATGGTGATCCAAACTCGGGCCCAAAGGGACTTGTTGGATATGGCCAGAGGGTATCGATCCTTCCATGATGAGAATAGGTCCACTACTGAGATTTGGGAGGGGGAAATGGTGTTGAGGCCATGAAGGGTGAGGGTCCAAATTTTTTTGGTGAAAGGGAAATCAACAAAGAGGTGGTCAGTGGATTCAATATCTTGTTTACAGAGGGCACATCTTTGCGGACCAACAATGCTTCTTTTCAAGAGATTTTCACCTGTTAATTTTTTTTTATGCATTAGCGTCCAAAAGAAGAATTTTATTTTGGGAAGGCCCATTGGATCCCATACCTATGTCCAAAAGCTGATAGGAAGAGACCTTTCACGCTGGGGTTGCAGAAGTGAATATCCCTTGGAAACAGAGTAAGAACCAGAGGGTCCCAAATCCCAAGAAAATTCTGCAAGCATGTGCACTGGGGCATTGTCTCTGAGCTCTGTTTTAAGAATATCCACCTGCTATTTCAAATGCTCCGGGATATTAGTGAATCTCTAGGATGTCCATATGCCAAACTCATCTAATCTAGAAATGTCATAAACTGTTTTAATTCCTCTCTCCTTCAGCAATTCTCGAATTTCAGTGAGGCCTGCAATGTTTGCAAGAGGCAGTTGGCCCATGATATTGTCTATCCAAAGCTTCACTTTTTTCCCATTTCCAAGGATTCGATACAAATTTTGTTGGAAAAATTTTGTCCCTTTTTTGCATAAACTCCAGAGCTGCGTGATTTTTTTGCTGCTTGCATCCTAAATCTGTCTTAATGCTACCCCATGGATGTATTTTTTCCTAAGCACATGACTTGGTGGGTGGTTGGAGTCTACGTGCAATTTCCATAGAATCTTGCAGCCTAAAGAGATATTCGCATGATCTGGGTCCCTTATTTGGAGGCCGCCATCATGCAGGGGACGTTTAACTATTTCCCATTTAATCAAATGCAACTTACGTTGGTTCCCTTTGCCACCATGCCAAAGAAAATCACACAGGAGCTTGTTAATCTGCCCAAATATTGATTTGGGTTCCATTAGAAAAGAAGCTTGATAAACCGGGAGGGAAGAGAGCACTGATTTAATTAAGATGATTTTGTCTCCATACATGAGCCATTGTCCTCCCCAGGAGTCGATTTTGGTTTTGAACTTGTTTATCACACCCTCCCATGAAGAGCTCTTATTGATTCCAAACGTTAAAGGCAGCCCAAGGTAATTTATTTTGTCCCATCTAGCATATCCAGTGAACCCAAAAATGCAAGCAACTCTCTGAATATCATTCTCTTCCACGTTCCAATTGTAGACAACACTTTTCCTTTCATTTATCAGTGCTCCGAAAACTCTGTAGTAACCTTGGAGGGTGGCTTTGAACGCTGAGGCTATTCTACTGGAGGCACCTCCCAACATCAGGGAATTATCGGCAAATAGTGCATGGTTAATTGGTTCCATCTCCTTCATAATTCGCAGGCTAGGAGCAGACCCATCAATCTTGTCCATATCCAGCTTTCTATTGAGCATGTTTGCCAAGAGGATGTAAAGAAAGGGAGAGAGAGGACATCCTTTCCTGAGTCCCCTCAATGCTTGGAAGTAGCTGGTTGGCCTCCCATTTATCAGTGGAGCTATCCAAGGCCTTCTTGTGCAAGATTTAATCAAATTAACAAAATATTGTGAAAATCCAAATGAGAGGAGGACTTTGTAAAGAAAGGACAAGTTTACTCTGTCAAAGGCATTGGCCATATCCAGTTTGACCAGCATGCCTTTTTCTTTCCTAATATTGCTGGAGTGCATGGTTTCCTGAACTTGAATGACGTTGTCCAGTATATGTCTTCCTTTGACAAAACCTCCTTGCGAGGTGGAGATGACGCTGCCAAGAAGCAGCTTAATTCTATTAGCGAGGAGTTTTGCAATGATATTGTATGAGGAATTGCAAAGAGAGATGGGCCTGAACCTTTCAAAAATGTTGGAGTTTGATTATTTCGGGATTAATGCAAGAAAAGTTGAATTGGTACTTCCCCCCCATCTTTGCTTTTTGCAGGAATCCTTTAATCAGTCTAACCAGGTCAAATTTTATTATGTCCCAGAAGATCCTGTAAAAATGAGTTGAAAACCCATTGGGCCTGGGTGCTTTATGTGTTATCCTCTTTGCTGCCCTCTTTCCCTTTTTTGTATAGATTTTGGAAATGGGAGACAACAAAAATTTTAATTTGATCTATGCCTTTGTATATTGTCCCTTCAGAGGTTGTGATCTCTGATATATGGTTGCGGGAGAAACAGGCTCTGAATTGTCGGTAGAAATAAGAGGTGTTCCTGTCTCTAGATTCTAACCAAAGAATCCGAGACTTTAGTCTCCAATAGTCTTCTTCATTCCGAAAGGATCGATAGGAGTTTCATTGGGTAGTTTTCTCTTATCCAGTTCAGCTGTTGTGATGTCTTTGGTGTTCATTTCCATCTGAAGATCTTCCAACTGTTGCACTGCTTCCTTTCTTTGGCTATTGGGTGTGTTTAGAGGCTTTTTGCTCAATTCCTTGAGGGATTTATTTGTGAGTTTTAGCCTCTGTTACCAAACATAGCTGGGGGAGCCACTGATAGTGGTGGACCAAGCCATTCAGACTGTTTCTAGGAATCCATTTTTTCCACTCTAGAGAGGACTAAATATGAACGGAATTGGACCCAATTTTTCTTCCTCTTCCATTGAGAGAAGAATGGATTTATGGTCCGAGGTAAGCTTAGGGAGATTGGTTGAGGAGATGAGCCTCCTTTCCATCAGCAAGGTGCTTTGTAATAGAAATATATCCAATCTGGCCAAGATGTGGTCTTCCCCTGTCCTGTTATTGGTCCAAGTGTATAGACATTTCTTTGGCTTGAAGTCCATTAAATCCCATTGGAGAATTATTTCCTCGACCACATGTATCATTTGATCCCTACTACTACTGCCTCCCCTTTTTTATTTTAAATTCATTACTATGTTAAGATCTCCAGCGATGATGATGTTGTTTGGAGAGTGGAGTTCCAGAAATTCATTTAAGGATTTCCATCATTCTTTCTTCTCTGCATACATTACAGGGACATATAAATTGAAAATTGAAAAAGTTAACTTACTTGCTATGTGCCTCAGCTCAGTGAGAATCCAATGCTGGGTCTCAGAGGAGCTGACAAGCTTGAATTTGTCTCCTTCCTCAAGGTGGAAATTCCTCCTGAGGAGCCCCTTGAAATTTCTGCTTTCCCTGCATTCTTCTGCCATTTATTTTTACTAATCTCTAGAAGGGCTTCCCCTTCATTTTTCTTCTCTTGGAGCCAGAGGATATCTACTGGTTCCGTTTTCATGAGGTCCTTGACAGCTTCGACTTTTGACGGATTCCCCAAACCTCTGAAATTCTAAGAGACGATTTGCATTACTTACTATTGGGGGTGGTAGGAGCTCCTCCCTTTGGAGGCCTTGTTTTGGTGCTCCTTTTGATTTACATCTGAATTTTGGGCTGGCTTCCTTGAGTTTTTTGTCTTTCTGCCTCTTCCTCCCTTACTTCTCTGTGGGAACTTCTGTCGGCTATTTTTTAAGGCCTTTCAAGGATCTCATCCTTCGAGGAGCTGGGGGAGTCTACTGTCTTCTTTCTAGCTATGTCTGTGTATGTGGGAGAAGGGGATATTTCAGGGGTTAATGTTGGTTTCCCTTCTTCCTCGCTTCCTTTTCCCATGGGGGAAAGCTTTGACTGGTCACTTCTATCATTATTTATTTATGCTGCTTTATTGGTCTCTGTATTTTGGGTTCATGTTATCAATGAGAGGATGGAGCTCCCAACCCCTTGATCTTGCCCAATTGGCGGGGATTTTTTCTCTTTTGCAAACCATTTTCGTCGAGGTTTTGCTGGCCCTGTTTTCTGCATTGTGGTCCATTGATCAACTTTCAAGTTTTCACTTTCTTCGGCGATTTTTTTTTTGCAGTGCCTTGTGAAATGGCCACAGCCATGGCAGTGCCGACATTTTAAAGGTAGTTGTTCGTAATCTAGTTCCTGAATGTGAGTCCAATCTGTGATGATTAGTTTTATTGCTTCTGGCAGCCCGACTTCCAGATCCACGTCCACACATATGCGTGCACAGGAATACTAATCTTTTCTCACTGCTTGATCTATGTACCTTCCTAATGAGTTGCCAATGGTTTGTAGAGATTTTTTATTCCAGCGGTGCAGAGGAAGGTGGGGAATTCAAACCCACATTGGGACAACAGAAGGCACGTATTGTGCAGGGTCAAAGTCAGGAGTCCATTTTTTTAGGTATAGCCCTTGAGGCCCCATGAAGTACATTTCATTTCTGAAAATGAGACTCTTGTCTTCTGCATTTTAAAAAACAAAAACAAATAAACCTTTTCCTGCAAAATGGCTTTTGATCCCTTCTGAGATTAGGGGAAACTAGTTCCTTTGAACCCAGTCCTCCACAACTTTGGGGGAGGGCCAAAGGTCGGTAAAATGGCCAATAAGCCCTCTGTCAACCAGATTAAGAGTATATCTACATGTTTCTTCGACCGACAACGCCACATAAGGGATGTAGTCAAGCTTCTTCACGAAATTTTGTTGTGTCTCGGACATAGGTCTCTTTTTCCCACCTGCAACCAGTTTCTGAAAGGCTACAACATCTGGCTAGGGGGGAGGGTTCAACACCCCCACTAGCATCCATGGCAGGTGGGGCCTCAGAGGAGGAGACAAGCAATCAAGGGCAACGCAGGCTAGGTTAGGCTGCGACAGCAAAAAAGTTTAAACAATTTTCACAACTATTATAATGTTAACACTATACATTTTATTTAAAATAATGGGCATTAGCAATAATAAATATGAATGGATATATTTGAAACTGAACAATAGAACACAAATTTGAATTAACATTATGAGCATTATCTATGCTCTTGAAATATCCATTGCATATTATTATAGTTACTTGCTATAACAAGTTCAATAATTTTTTTCTAATGGTCATGAAAGGAAACCAGGGTGGGAAACTGTCTTGGTCAAGAGTTCTCGGCGGCCATGAATGCAACAATGGTCCAATACCGACAAAAGATGGCAGGAGACGACCACCCACGTGGAAGGCACATGCAAACCATATATCAACATTGTTCATTTCTTGGTTTTTCGAGCTCTTTGGGAAACGAACGAGGGTAAAATAGAGGAGGGATTTGTTTTCAAGATAGTTTATCTTTGTATTTATTTTTGTTTAAATCATTTTCTCCCGTGATTGCGTTCAGAGGTTTTATTGTCACTATTGTGGTCTTGATCCAAAAAATAGTGAATTATCCACATCACTTGTAGGTTTTTTAGATCGGGAGATAGTGGTATGTGGAATCCAACAGATTTTGTTGACTTGGAACCGATGGCTGAGGATATCCTAACTGTTTGCGGTATGGAGCTCACAGAGAAAAAATTGAAAAAGGTGAAGGCTCCAGCTCGGATTCTAGATGTCATGATGGGCGCCATGTGTCCTATGAAGTTTTCGGAAGGCGGTTTCGACACACTGACAATGGAATCTTATGAAGGTTTAACAGAGGTCAAGGTTGACACTAGTGGACTAGAAATTTTTGGTACAAAGATTGTTGGAGCGCTCCAGGAGGATGTTGGTTTCTTCAAAAAACATGTAAGTTACAATTCCCCTCCTCGTATTCCTGCACCTGTATATATGTCTGGGGAACTAGA
This sequence comes from Pinus albicaulis, assembly GCA_034641835.2. Taxonomy (NCBI): domain Eukaryota; kingdom Viridiplantae; phylum Streptophyta; class Pinopsida; order Pinales; family Pinaceae; genus Pinus; species Pinus albicaulis. The sequence goes on along the minus strand of CM076576.1, from coordinate 177,268,877 downwards.
GGATATTGTTTTACATATTTTCCTTAGGAGGAGCGAAGGTTTGAAGGCGTGCCTGGTTAGCATCCAGAGGTCAAATTATTTGGTTTCAGGGCTTCCCTGAAGATTATTTGGGGTTGAGTCAGGGGATGAAAGCCCTCTTCTCTTTGGGTGTGTTGTTCCACAACTTTTTTAGTGGCTTGGAAGGGGATGTAGCTAGTTTGGGAATTTGTGGACCAATGTTTTCACACCATCCGATGTCTAGGATAAATTTGTTTTGAGATTTCAAAACTTCCCCATGGCCAAGGTAAGGAGGGCTTCAACGAATTCCTTTCATTCATGGAGAGGCATACTTTACCAGATGCAATGGCAGGCCCTGTGGAACAGGTGCAAGTTTCTGAAGTACATGTAATCTATGAAAAGGAGGATGAGTAGCAGATGGGGTTGTTGGCAGAGGAAGAATAAAATTGGAGCAAGGAGATAAATCTGGTAGCAGACCAGAAGGGACCGATAGACAAGTAGGAAAAAAGAGGAAGAAAGGTAAAACATATAAGAATAAAGATGGAAGTTGGAATTTGGTCTTGGGAATGGAACTTCAGGTTGATGAAACAATGGAAGCATCAAATCATATTTGAGTGGGGAAAGCTAGAGGCAAAAATTATTTTTCTCAACACATCTCATAATGGATTAAAAAATTGTGGGGTGAGATGTCAGGGAACTAATTGGAGGTTACAACCCTCACAAATGGTTGGTTCATGATTCGTTTCTCCTGTAAGGATTCAGTGGAATGGTCATAAGTTACAATTAGGGTTTCGTCTCCCTGCCCATTCTATTTAAGAGACGGTCTCCCTTGATTGATGCACAGAGGGAAAGGGTGGAGGACTTTCCGATTTGGGTCAGACTGTCATCTTTCCCTCCATACCTGTGGACAAAATATGTTTTTTGGGCTATTTGGTATCGCTTGGGTACCTTTCAGGAATCATACATGTCCTTTCGAGAGTCAAATTGTAGGAGTGTTGATCGTATATTAGTAAGGTTGAATTTGAGAGAAGGTCTGATGGATGAAATGCAGATTCAAAGGGATGATGAATCCTTTTGTTAAATTATAGAATACAAACATCTCCCCTTCCGGTGCCACAGATGCCAAAATCAGGGGCACCTGGCTCGGGACAGTCCTTTGGGGTTTAGAAGAAAGAGAAGGTCGTGGGATTTTTCCAAGAAGGAGGCAAGAGAAAATTTGGATGATGATGCATCGGTTCATATGGAAGGGGTGGAAGAGCAGCTGGTTGGGGGTCAGGAAGAGCCGGAGGGGGTAGTGACTCATGATACCACTCAAGAGGAGCCTAAGGTGGGGACAAGCTCCAACACAAGATGATCATGGGCAGGCAGATATTGCACTTGATCTTGATCCCTTACAGCCAGCCCCTAGATCGGCAGAGAATGCACTCGATTAGGCTGGTATTGTCCCTAGCTCTCCCTCCTCTTTAAATTTTTCTCTTACCTCTTTTTTATATGCTTTACCAAAGCCTGGTCCTTCTAGGCCTCCCTTAGTAGAGTATTCATGTATTAAAAACCTCTCATTAGCCATGGACAACATTATTACATCAATCACTTCTCTTTTGATTGAAAAATACCCTTATAACCTTCGGCCTAGGGAGAAGCGATAAATACATGATGAGCCTATAGGGGGGTTGGGGGTTCTTTCAGTCTGTGTCGGGATCCAGGGGTAGGAAAAATGACCTGTCTAAGGCTCAACAAGATGAGCAGTATTAGGATCCGTGACCCAAGAAATGACATCGACAGCTTCCCTAATGGGGATGCAAGTGTATAAGGAAACAACATCAAAACTAACAAACCTATCATCACTATCTAACTTCAAGTCTTTCAATTCACTAATAAAATAACATGAGTCTTTAACAAAGGAAGAGGTCTGACCCACAAGCGGTTTAAGCTTAGTGGCTAGAAATTTAGCGAGCAGATAAGTCGGACCTCCTATGGTGTTAACAATAGGGCGAAGGGAAACTCCATCCTTATGAATCTTAGGAAGACCATAAATCCTCGGACAGACACCTGTGTTGTGTGGCCTCATGGTAAGGAGAAATTGGACCTTTTCTTCCAGCATCATAATGATCAATATGACTTCATTAAGTTCACCATGGAATTTGAAGATAATGGTAGCTTGCCTTTTCTTGATGTCCTCATTTCTAGGAATGAAGATGACTCTTTCTCTCATCATGTTTTTAGAAAGAAGACACACACTGAGCAGTATTTACATGCTAGTTCTCACCATTTCCCTTCTCAAAAGCTTGGGGTTCTCAGCACCCTAGCCACCAGAGCCTTTAGAATCTCTAATGAACACCACTTTGAAGGTGAAAAGGCTCATCTCCTTAAAGTTTTAATAAAAATGGTTATAGCATGAGTCATTGTCTTAAAGCTTTTCAAAAAGCTGAAAAGGGTCCTAGAGGTAAGAAAGATCCTTGTGATCGGTTATCTGGAGTTCACCTTCCGTTTATCCAAGGTACTACGGATAAAATTTCCAGGATCCTAAATAAATATAATGTTTCCTCAACGTTCAAACCCTCCTGCACCATTCGGAGTTCGCTTAGATCGGTTAAGGATCCTATTTTCCCTAAGGATGGTAAGGGTGTTTACTTGATTCTGTGCTCGTGTGGGACCCCTTACATTGGTGAAACGGGTCGATCAATTAATCAAAGAATTCATCAACATGTCACTGACCTTAAGCATAATAGATGACGCTCCTCGGCCCTAGCAGAGCATGCTGAGAAGACAAATCATCACATTTGCATTGAAGATGCTAAGGTTATTGCGAGGATTGACCATTTCCACCACCACAAGTTGAGAGAAGCCTTCGAAATCAAAAAGAGGCCAGTTAACCTCAACAGGGACAATGGGTGGATAGTTAGCAGATGTTGGATTCATGCTCTTCATTCCTAGTTTATTTTTTAATAATATATAACATATTATTAAAATAAAATAGATTTATTAAATTCAAACTATAAATATTTATTTATTTATTTATTTTATTTGTATTTTTATTTTTATTTATGTATATATATATTGATTTATTTGATATTTTAACATTTAATCTATTATTAAAATAAATAAAAATAAAAATAGAACAAAATAAATAATAAATATATATAATAGTAAACATTTATTTAATCTTCAGGAATATATTGAATAATTCTTATTTTATTAAAATAAAAATAAATAAAATTCAAATTATAAACATTAAGCATTTAATTTATTCCTATTAAATAAAAAAGAAATTATTATTATATTTTTTTTTTATTTTGATTTTATTTTATTGCCTATGTTTAGTCAAACTAGCTGTTATTTTACAAACGGCTAGTTGGAGCTTTTCTTATCTATTTAATTGGGTTACCTGATCAGATTTTTCATCTTGTCCTGATGATGAACCACACTGGCTGGTTCGAAACGCATCGACCAAATTTATTTTGATGTGATTTTTACCGAAAGATTTTACTCACAATATTGAAGACTATTTGGTTTGGGTGAAGTGGGGTTCAACGAAGGTTAGATGCACATGAAAATATTTTGAAATTAAGGATGGTTTACTTATAGAAATATTTTTGATCACTTTGAATATATCTTATGATGTTTTTTGTTCAACCTTATATGATAGATGGAACTCTAGAAAAGAAGATGGTAATGTTCGGTGTGTGTTATATTCTTTCCATGAATAGTCGCACGTGCGGTTGGGGGGGGGGGGGGGGCAATAGCTCCTCCCTATTCATTGCGTCGAGCACAACAGGGGGATCACAGGGGGGGCGACAACCCCTCCTATCTAGGGGTTTGTAGGGGACGGGAAACCCCCTACACGGGGTCTGAGGCAGCACCCTGGGAAAAACATTTTGGACCCTATTTTAGGTGGCCAGACCCGACTATGGTTTTGTGCATGGGTTTGCACATGGTTTTGGGGCATGATGGTTTTCTTCCCCTGGTATTTTTTAGATCCGGTCAAGGGAACTACGGTTATGTTCTAATCCAGGGTTAATGGATTGGGGTTTATGAATTATTCGGCATGTATATATATGTGTTGTAAAACTAAAAGGAATATAATGAAAAATCAAGATGGTAGTCCCAATTTGGGATCCAGGGGAAAAATGTTTGTGTATATATGTTTTATGTTTTATCACTAGCACATTTGGCCCAATTTCCGATGGCTAAAATGTCGTTCTTCTGACACATAGGCATCCCAAGAGCGACCCTTTGATGTTGGGCAAAATTTCATTTCTTGTCTCGTTGCAATTTTGACACTTCTAATAACTGTCGGTAGAGCGACACTAGACACACGTGTCTTCATTTAATCAATCTTACAATCGCACTGTTTATTGTCACTATTTCGAAGCTTTTTGGGTAGTGTCGCTATTCTGACGTTTTTTGGGTAGTGTCGCAAGAGCGACGATTTTTTAGTAGTGTTGCTATTCTGACATTTTTAAGGTTGTGTCGCAAGCGCGACGATTTTAAGCTAGTGTCGCAAAAGCGATGATTTTTGAGTAGTGTCGCTATTCCGACATTTTTAAGGTAGTGTCGCAAGAGCGACGATTTTAAGGTAGTGTCACAAGAGCGACGAGTTTTTAGTAGTGTCTCTATTCCAATTTTTTTAAGGTAGGGCCGATATTCCAACGCTTGGTAGTGTCGCTATTCCGATGCTTGGTAGTGTTTCTATTCCGACGCTTCAAGCAGGTAGACCAAAAAAAATGCTTAAAAAATAATACTTATCCCTACTCCAAGTCATCAATAAAGGCAAATAGTTTTGCAAAAAACCTTTCGAAGGACATCCCACACCCAACTTCCCTTGTGGCTAAGGATTAAAGCTCCATGGAAAAATATAAAGTCATCAAAAACCTTAATGGGTTGGAAGAATTTTCTAAAATGCCTTTCCTAATAGACAAACCCCATTGGATATAGGATTCCAAAGTTGTATTTGTAGCAATTAGTTCATCTTGAAAGGTGGAGGGAACTGAACAAAAAGTGGAAGGAAAAAATATATTGATTAAAAATTAAGACTAATTGTGTAAAACTAACAAAAGGAATATTTGGGGATAGAGGGAAAAAGAAGTATGACTATGAAATGGAGCCTTAGAACAATAGGGAGGCTCAAATATAGTTCACCCATGAAAATTTTGGTTCCAACAAAGTGAGAGGGCTATGATGTGCCCATAAGAATCTAGCCCATAAAAGAGTGCTTATCATTTAAAAAGAAAATATAATAATAATCCTGGAGCCTTCTACCCACCAACCTGTAGAGTAGCTCTAGAGGAGTCCTTGGGAAACCAATTAAGAAAAAATTGTTTAAAAGGAAAAAAAACAATTGATGCACAAAAAAAAATTTCCATCAATAGATCAAGAAAGAAATTAAAATATGTCATTACAGAGCTGACCTTGAGTCTGTCATATTCCCATTTTTGTTGTACTAAATTTCCATATCATGAACTCCCATCAAGGAATATTCAATTTATGTCAACATTCTCCATTTGTAAATGGCCAGTATGCTTATAATGTTAGATGGAGCAGACTACACAAAACTAGGATTGTAGATCCTTGCATTTATAAATTTGGTTTCTTGGCTTACAATGCAATCTAAGTAATGGTTCATTTTATTCATACTTCATTCTGAAATGTTGGAGGTGTTTTCTTTTATAGATTATATTCAACTACCTAATGCCCCAACATGACTTGATAAGAATGGAGACTTGCTTGCTTCTGTTTTGAGTTGTTTTTGGAAGGAATTGATGTTGGTTGTTTCATAAAGGAAAACAACATTGATGCAGGTTTGTTACCATTGTTTATAATCATGAAAATCCCAGCCAAACTCTAATTCTGTCCACCAGGAAAATGTTTACAATACCTTAATTTTACAGGCCTGTGCATGCTTGATAAATTTGAAATCACACATTTATGTACTAGAAATTCACCATTGGCTAACCCACAACCTTGTACTAGAGCCAACTCCAAAAAGAGAAAATCAGCCCAAGGCATCAATATCCCCATCAAGAAAGGATGATGATCCAATGCAGATCCTATGGAGCAACTAAGGATAACCCTAAGAAAAGCAGACCCTTGGATACAACTCCATGACACTTCAAAGATATGATTCAAGCTTGGCCCAAGCAATTTTATAACTATTAATTAGAAATTTTCATTTCTAAAACCCTTCTATCAATTTCCCAAGAGACTGGGATCACATCAATAGAGATATCTGGTGATTCCATGGTTAACAACCTCAATGCAAGTAAGCAACATGCATCCATGGATAACTACCTCAAAGCATGTAAGCAACATAAATCATCATATGTGAGCACATATCATCCTCACATCCATAGGGAGAACAATATTGAAGCTAACTGACTCACCAGGTCACTGGTCAAAAAGGCAGCATGCCAACCAATAATAAACATCTATAATGGAGAAAATCACTGCAGCACCTCCAGAAACATATCCTAGGGAGTCATATCTCCAAGGATCTGAGATGAGCTATCTGCTTTCAGTTATAAACTAGGACCCTTAAAAAAACCAACATCCATTCATAGGGAAACTGGAGTCAGATAAACGACAACTGGGTACGGATATTGTAACCACTAGAGATAACACGTGGCCTCTGCCTATAAATCTTAAGAGGCTCATCTGGAACAACCAAAAGACATTCAAAATTGATAGGAGAAAACCATCAAATATGCATCCCATGGAGATTGTAGAAGCAATTGATAGGCTTCAAGAAACACTTAAGGTTGTTACTGGTGACAACCCCATGAGTATTGAAGCACGGAAGGATGCCACTCTGTTTTTCAACATTCTGCTTCAAAGTACATTTTCTATAAGCGTGTGCTGAAGGAGTACCACCTTACAAGGGAAGCATTTGAATGGGTAATTGGTGAGATAGAATCTTGTTTTTTGCAGTCCTTAGTTGCTCCAGGTGAGATGATGGGCTGTGTTGCAGTGCAATCCATTGGTGAACCAAGTACTTAGATGACACTAAATACTTTCCATTATTTTGGTGTCAGTGCAAAAAATGTTACTCTTGGTGTCCTCGGGATGAGGGAAATCATAAATATGGAAAAAAATATTAAAACGCCATCACTGTCTATGTACCTAAAACCCGAGGCTAACACGACAAAGGAAAGGGTAAAAAATGTGCAGTGTGCTTTAGAGTACACAACCTTGAGAAGTGTTATATAGGCTACTGAAGTGTGGTATGATCCAGATCCAATGAGTACTATCATTGAGAAGGATGTTGACTTTGTCAAATCCTATTTTGAAATGTCGGATGAGGATATTGCACCAAAAACAAATATCTCCATGGCTGCTCCGTATAGAATTGAACAGAGAGATGATGGTTGATAAAAAAGTGAGTATGGCAGACATTGCGGAAAATATTAACCTTGAGTTTGATGATGATTTGAGATGCACTTTTAATGACGATAATTCAGAAAAACTTATTCTACATTTACGCATTATGAATGAAGAAGGTCTTAAAGGAGAGGTACAAAATGAAAATTTTGAAGATGATGTGTTTTTGAAAAAAATTGAAAGTAACATGCTTACAGAAATGGCTCCATGGGGAATTTCAGATATCAATAAAGTGTTTATCAAGTCTCAAAAAATCAACAAGTTTGACGAGAATGATGGATTCCACACTAAGACAGAATGGATGCTAGACACAAAAGGTGTCAATATGTTAGTTGTGATGTGCCATGAAGATGTGGATGCTACTAGGAAAACTAGTAATCACTTGATTGATGTTATTGAAGTGCTTGGAATTGAGGTTGTGAGGAAGGATCTTCTGGATGAGCTTCGAGTTGTGATATATTTTGATGGGTCATATGTGAACTACATGCATCTAAGCCATTCTATGTGACACAATGACATATCAAGGTCATTTGATGGTTATTACTTGACATGGTATCAATCGTAATGACACAGGACCAATGATGAGATGTTAATTTGAGGAGGCTGTGGATATCCTTTTGGATGCTGCTTCATTCGCCGAAGAAGACCCTCTTAGCGGTGTTACATAAAACATCATGGTTGGCCAATTGGCTCCTATTGGTATCGGTAATTCTACCTTGTATTTGAATGACAAGATGTTGCAACAAGAAATTGCACTCCAACTACCTAGCTATATGGAAGTTTTAGACTTCGGCATGTCACCAAATCCGTCTCCTATTACAGGGACACCATACCATGATGCCATGATGTCACCAAATTATTTTCTCAGTCCCAACCTACTACTGCTCATACGTTGTCTGAAATAATCAGGTTGAAATTTAGAACCTAACTACAGCTAGTCTAGTATGAAAAATCCAATTCCTGGCATGAGGCATATGATGATGCCATTGGCTAGGTTACATGTTGGTAGTGTATGTTATGTTGATCTATTACTTTTTCTTTTGGTTAGGAACTGGGAACTTCACTACAACATCATACCAATATGTAAAATCTGAATTAATTATTGTGAGACAACTAACATCTAGGATATTTGTTTCTATCCCATACTTTGCCATCAACATCTAAGTTGTATTGCCTTTGCATTTGAATGGAGTAGTGATCAGATTTGGATCAGGACCTAAGGATTAGCTCAAAATCCCAAGTTACAGGATTGGATTGAAACCAAGATGGTTGCGTAGATATCGTCTTTCTGATTTCGACGTTGCGAAGGTTTCGAAAAACTGACACTGTAGGAAGAAGTTATTGCGTTTTGAAAAGCCCAGTAAATTACAAAATTCGCCAGTTTGGTCTACATGAGTGATAATTCCCTAACATTTATAAGGGGGAATTGTATTTTTTTTTTAAATTTAATTATTATTTAATATTATATATATTTATATATATTTTATAATATATTATATTATATGTTGGAAACATATTTTATATCTTATATTATATAATACATATAAAATGTATGTTATATTAAATATAATTAAATTTTAATTAAAAAAAATCCATAGTCCGCGTATAAATTAATGGTGGGTCCGAAAATGTCAAAACCACATACATATTTCATAATCGTTTGAGATAATGTTGGGTCTACTAGTTGAAAACAGGAGCAAAATTTTTATGGTGGTGTGGGAATCGAACCCACGGGCCTTCGCCCACCAACCTCATAACCCACCAATCTACCTATAATGTGGTTCTTAACCATAAGGGGCCCCCGCGTACATTTGAATATTAGTCAAATGACGGTTGGGGGTTGGAGGGGGCCAGCACCGCAGGTCAACTCCCTCCCCATGAGACCACGACTCCAAGACCGAGTGCTAATCTAAAATGGCGGAAAGTTTTTTTAATGGAGTTTAATTACGGTTAAATGTGGTTTAACCACGATAACCTTGTTAATATAAGTTTTCATTGATGGGAATAAGATGCTTGATGATGATGAAGGATGATGGAGGACTCATGAATACACATATAACTATGGCATGGTAACCTTATGATAAGGAAGTCTATTCAAAACCATAAAGAACCCCTAGACATTTTTCCGACCTCTATTTTTGCACCTGTAAAAGACCAGTCACATTAAAAAATTATTTTTCACTACCTTGGAGGCAAAAAATTTCTATGAAACCTTCACAATCATTTGAAGCATATTTTTAGCTTTCCAACAAGCTATCACTTGACCGAAATCTCCAAACGGTGAGAGAGAATGAGAATTTTTAAGTTAACAATATTATTCTGGTCTTCGAGCCGACCAGTCCTAGCCTTCCCATGTCGATCTGGTTATGGAGACATGTATTTTCGTTTCCATATTGAAAAATCCTATAAATAATAACTTGGTTCTCATTCTCAAAGCATCAGTTCGGTCACACACATCCATGGAAAAGAGGATATCAAGTTCACATCTCGTGAACTTCAAGAAAAAGAAGAATAATGTTGTTTTGGGCTTGAAGTTAAACCGCACCTTAAAATTCTGTGAAGAATTCGGATACCTTGCTGTAACTCGGACTCTGTATCATTTATTTATGACTGTGGTGCAACTGTGATCCTCGGCCTTCATTACAGTGGGATTGAGTGGAACATTTTGGTGAATAGTACAACACAGTGACCTTAATTACAGTGCCTGAATTGCAGTCTTGAATGGGTTCGGACTTCATCACAATAATTGGTTTATGTTTTTGAATGTGCTTCATTACAAAACTTATTACAGTGCATTCTTTGATTTTGATAAAGTATAGGGCAGTGGCTTGGGTTTTTCAAATATTACACAGGGCTATCCCTTCTTTAGGGTTCGGATTATGTGATTGTGTCTACAATTTTGATGTATGGCTGTGTATCTCACTTACCTCCTGTAATCTCAGACTATGCAATAAAAAAGGATCGGAATATGGTTTCATTTGAACAGTGGATAAGTACTATTGCTAGACAGTGGATATAGACAAATGGACATTTGCTTTGATGGATTAAGTAAAACCCATTAATGAAGACAAATACACAGTAAAGTGAAGCCCAATAATAATTTCGACACAGTGAAGCAATATGATCTTGGAATTGAAGTCAAAACTGTACAACAAGGTGATTAAGAAATGAAGTCAACATAAGCAATTTTGGAGCTGACTGTATGGTGAAGAATTATGTCAAGAATGTTCAAGTAAGTACTATTCACATTCTCTATTAAAAGAAGACAAAGGATTGGTGTCTTAGGAGTTGGTGCTCCTAAACAAAAGGTTCATGCCTTGAATAAGATACGGTCGAAGCCCTAGAGGTTGGAGGCTCATCAAATTCCAAGTTGGTGCTTGATTCATTGAAGGGTTGGTGCCCTCACACATCTACTGTACTCAATTATTTGAAAAAGGATTGAAGTACTTATTAATCCTTAATAATATTATTATTATACACCTCTCTGTCTTTAATTGTGAAGAATATAACTGGAAAAAATTAACAATTGAAAAGAAAAATTGATTCATCCCCCTCTCAGTATTTCCAACAAACCCGTCATTTGTGCCTAAAACGCGTTTAAATGTTAATGCAGGTTTATCCTCCCATAATGACTCAAATTACCACTAATTAATCAACGCTTATATTGGCGGTATTTCTGGAGGGCACCCCAAAAATGGCGGAGATTCCAAACTTAACTGCAGTTATGTGCAGTTCCTCCAAATTTAGTGGAGGATTTCTAGGGGACACTAGACAAATCTTGTTTGGGCTCTATCTTGAGCTAGATTCGACCAATTTTGGAGTGCCAATAGTCATTTTTTACTATTTCAGACATTCCAGACTGATTGGTGAGGGTTTCCTATTCATTAGAGGACATTTGAATAGGTTTTTTCTTCATTTAAGTTCTAGGGGCCACCATGGGCCAACAGTAGTTTGAGGCCTAGCCAGTGCAGCTGGAGGCCTTATTCGAAAATCCAATAATAAATTTTGGATGTTTCAGATGTTCTGGAACTAATGGTGTGGTTTTTAGAGCCTTTAGAGGACTTTTTAATGCTGATATGCTTCAGTGAAGTTCCAGGGGTCACCGGGCCAACAAGTGCTAGCAACAGTTCGGGGCCTAGCCAGGGAAACTAGAGGCCTTATTCAGCGAACCAATAGTCATTTCTGACTGTAATGAGAATTCTAAATCATTGATGGAGGTTGTAGAATATTTTGAGGACTTATAGAGGTCGATAACCCATCATATAATTTTTCTTTGACCCTAGTGCCAGGGGGTGTCGACAGCTGTTGGAGGCGAAACCGGAGCAGCCAGAGGCCAATTTCAATGAAAAAATAGTCTATTATGACTATTTTTGGAATTATGAATCCAATTAATGGATTTTAAGAGCCATTTGAAGACTTTTTAAGGTCTATAACCTACAGGGAAGTCTTGGGTAGCCTAGGGTCAATTGTGGAAGAAGACCTAGATTGGGGAGCCAGTGCTCAATTTGAGAAAATGATCAGTCCATTTTGGAGGTCTGATATGTGATGGAGATAGTAGGTGAGGTTTTAGGGATATAAAAATAATTCTGAAGGAGTTAGTGCCATAGAGAAGCTCAGTGTAGCTCAAAGCGCCAACAGAAGGAATCAAGTCTAAGGGAGCCTAGATCTATTTTCAAAGTGATGACAGCCATGATAGGGATATAGATGGTATTCTAAGCCCATTGGTTCAGTTTAGTAACCAACGGAGTTAAGTGTGGAACTTGTAAAATAAAAATTTCCATAATCCCAAAGAGCCAAGTCAAGATGACAAGAGCTCAAGGGGATGTAGCCCATGATATTTGGGTGAACTCCTAGATTAAATTTGTTGTTATGTGTTGATTTTTATTTGTTGCATTATATGGATGTTTCACATGTTTAATTTAAAAAAAAAAACAAATGGACTTAAAGAACTTAAATAGTTAAAAAACATACACCTGTTTCAAGAATAAAATTTCGCAAAAGTCAATTATAAGCTAGATCTTTTATTTTTTTAACTGATTGGGAGGTTCTTGAAAATAATAACAATTTATCACCCATTTTCAGATCAGGTTGGTATCGGAGCCAAGTTAATGTTAAAAATGGGCTATGAAGGAAAAGGTTTAGGCAAACATGCACAAGGCATGATTGATCATATTTTGGTTGAGGAAAGGCCTAAGAATTTTGGTCTTGGTTACGTTCAATCTAATGGCAAAGACTCCAAAGCCATGAAGGCATGTGAGACAACTTCAAAAAGAAATTTTGTCGCAAGTTCTAAACCACAAACATGTCAAGTTTGTTTTCAATTTGATTGCCATTGTTTAAAGCCTATGTTGCAGCAAGAATATTGTATACATACAGCTTATGGCGAGCATGTGAGTTCATACATTTTTCAAGACATGAATGCTGATGTTAGTCTTCAAGAGAAAGTTGGAACCTCTACAAGTTCATCTCCTCATGAAGCTAAAAATATGGGCATGCATAGCAACATGTGAGGTATAATTCTTGCCATAGTCAAGTTGATTATGTTTCTGCAAGGCATGACAATTCTGCATGCTTAAATGGAAGAAAAGTTGTTGTGCATATTGTGGTATCTTTAACCATGATGTTTCAAGATGTTGGAGGAGGATGAAGGCATACAGGAAGCAGTTGAGGCAAAGGCAACTTGCAAAGAAGGTGCATAAGACTTGCACACATTTCCACAAGAGGGGACATGTTGTTTCCAAATGTTGGACATTGCATCCAACTAATCATCCCACATGAAGAAAGAGGATAGAAAAACTGGCGAAAGTGGAACCAAGGATTCCATCATTGATGTGAGAATGGATGTTTCACATGAAGAATATTTTCAGCAACAAAATTCGTCGTGGAAGTGGCTTGGTAAGAAGTGGTTTGACTTCTTGACACAGTAAGACATACACTCATTTGTACATATCCAAATTCTAGTTATGTATGCATGTATTATGTTGTAATCTCATGTTTTTTTGAGCCACCTTGGATCGATGATCAAGGAAGCGATGTTCAACTACCTTCTGTAAAATTCTCGCCATATATTTCTGAGTGAGTGCAAGGAAGACAGTTCTTAACAGGAGGACAAGCGCATCCAGGAAGGGAAGTGTCAACTACCTTCGAGTTGTGGTTCAAAGGCACTAGCCATGCAGGGCAAGTGTATGGAGGCTGAAAATAAGAGGGTCTTGTATTCTCATCTACTATACAGATCAGTATATCAGTCTTTTGGGGTCCAAAAAATTCCCAATGGGGAGGTGTGATCAGATTTGAATCGAGACCTAAGGATTAGCTCAAAATCCAAAGTTACAGGATTGGATTGAAATTAGGATGGTTGTGTAGATCTCGTCTTTCTAATTTCGGCGCCACAAACGGTTCGAAAAACCGACATCGTATGAAGAAGTTATTGTGTTTTGAAAAGCCCAGTTAACTGCAAAATTCCCCAGTTTGGTCTATGTGGGTGATAATTCCCTAACATTTCTAAGGGGGGAATGTATTTTTTTTTTTTTTAATTTAATTATATTTAATATTATATATATTTTGTAATATAATATATTATATGTTGGAAAAATATTTTATATCTTATATTATATAAGACATATAAAACATATGTTATATTAAATATAATTAAATTTTAATTAAAAAAAATCCATAGTCCGCGTATAAATTAATGGTGGGTCCGAAAATGTCAAAACCACATACATATTTCATAACCGTTGGAACTAGTGTTGGCTCCGCTAGTACATATTTAATATTATATATATTTATATATATTTTGTAATATAATATATTATATGTTGGAAAAATATTTTATATCTTATATTATATAAGACATATAAAACATATGTTATATAAATATAATTAAATTTTAATTAAAAAAAAATCCATAGTCCGCGTATAAATTAATGGTGGGTCTGAAAATGTCAAAGCCACATACATATTTCATAAGCGTTGGAACTAGTGTTGGGTCTGCTAGTTAAAAACGGGAACAAAATTTTTATGGTGGTGTGGGAATCGAACCCACGACCCTTTGCCCGCCAACCTCTAAACCCACCAATCCACCTATAATGTGGTTCTTAACCACAAGGGGCCCCCGCGTACATTTGAATCTTATTCAATAGATGGTTGGGGGTTGGAGGGGGCCAGCCCCACGGGCCATCCCCCTCCCCATGAGACCACGACTCCAAGACCGAGTGCTAATCTAAAGTGTTGGAATTTTTTTTTAATGGAGTTTAATTACGGTTAAATGTGGTTTAACCACAATAACCCGTCATTTGCGCCTAAAATGCGTTTAAATGTTAATGCAGGTTTATCCTCCCATAATGACTCAGATTAGCGCTAATTAATCAGTGCTTATATTGGCGATATTTTTTGTAGTTGCCCCAAAAATGGCGAAGATGCCAAACTTAACTGCAGTTATGTGTGTTTCCTCCAAATTTAGTGGAGGATTTCTAGGAGACACTGGACAAATCTTGTTTTGGTTCTATCTTGAGCTAGATTCGACCAATTATGGAGTGCCGATAGTCATTTTCGACTATCTTAGACATTCCAGACTCATTGGTGAGGGTGTTGAGATTCAACAATATGATAAGCTTAGTGAAAATTAAGCACCTTCACTAAGTGGGATCCACAGGCTATTTTTTAGGTGTATGTATTTTTTTAGACATCGTGAGCATATTCTATAAGTTGCAGGATGTTATTTGTAGATGGTTGATCAAGTTGGAAAAATAGATGAAATTATATTTTTAGAAGATTGTGCGAAGTATATTTATAGATCGCTAATCTAAAAATAGATGCATGTCGATTATTATTAGCCCTTAATAATAATCCAACAATAAATATCAACTTATTCTCTTGGAGCACTTTATTTCAATGAATAGATTTGGAAAATCAATGGGCTGAAGGAATTAAGAAATTCCTAGGGTGGTTGGAGACTCATGCATGGAGGACTCAGTTAGAACTGAAGTGGCAGAGTTGTGATGGAGTTGGATGAGTAGTTATGGGAGTTGTTATTTAGTTTAACTCAATTAAGTGAGTTAAACTCAGTTGTGCTACTTGTATCTAGTTCTAACTGAAGATACACTAGTGAGAGTTTAGTTAATTAATTATTTAATTAATTCACAACTAGAGATTCACTTGCAACTAAACAAATACAACAGTTAACTACTTGCATGTCAGTTCCAGTGCAGACCCAGTGGAGAGATAGGTGAAAGGGTGAGATGGACTATCTGTTGTGACTATAGTGATGCATTCAATGCATCCAACACACATTGGAGATGCCAATGAGGATTGCGTAGTCAAGGCAAGGCCAATTTGAATTCATTCAGGGGTCTTATTCAGCAGGGATTGCGCAATGGAGGCAGGTTGTCAGGAGGCAAGAAATTGGTGCATAGATATGCAAATTTCTGCATGACAGTGTGTAATGATTGTTGATTGTACTGAAAGCTTGATGTACTTAGATTTATATGAGATTATTAAATGATCCATTGATATACATAATATATGATAGTTGGGGTTTTTAGCTTTAAGTTTTCCCATTAAACAACTGTGTTTATGTGCAATTTATTTTTCTTCATATGTGTTTTGCAATTGGCAATTTAATTTCCGCAAAGAATTAAGTGGAAGGATTATATATTTAACATAAGTTAATTTGTTAGATCAGGGGAGTCTGGTAATATACATGCATCTTGTATAATTTCTACATGGTATCAGAGCAGTGTTAATCACTGGAGATTGGAATATTAAAGCAGTGTTGAGTTTTGTGCTGGTGGACAATTCAAATTTTCTGCAGAAATTTCTTGGTGTGACAGTTGAGTATTCATTGAAATGGCTTTCAATGGGTTGCGGTTGGAGTATGACCTTGAGGGTAGCTTGAACTACATAGCCTGGAAGGATAGGATGGAGGCAGTGCTTGAAGATAATGGTCTAAAGGAGTTCATTGATAGCGATTTTTCTAAGCCTACTTCTAGCAATTTTGCATTA
Source organism: Pinus albicaulis (assembly GCA_034641835.2). Lineage (NCBI taxonomy): Eukaryota > Viridiplantae > Streptophyta > Pinopsida > Pinales > Pinaceae > Pinus > Pinus albicaulis. The sequence goes on along the minus strand of CM076576.1, from coordinate 177,252,503 downwards.
CTTGACACATGGCAAAAGAAGGTAGCGAAGACAAGACAGTTTCTATTGGAAGTTGTGAAGGACCATATTGTGTCAAGCCTTCACGGGAAAGCCACTCCATTTGCAATGTGGAAGGCTTTGACAGATCTTTTCCAAAGCATCAGCGACCATAGGAAGTTGGCACTGAAATATAGCTCAGAAAAATCAAAATGGAGAAGGGCGACAATATTCCAAAATATCTCATGAATTTTGTCCAATGTAGGTATGAGCTGGGGAGTGTGGGAATCACAGTTATGGATGATGACTTGGTGAGCTTGGCTCTCCTTGGGCTATCGAAGAGTTGGTACAATTATCAGGACTATGTCAATGGACAGGAGAAACTGCCCGATTGGGAGTGACTTTGGTCAGATCTAGTGCAGGAGGGGATAAGGCGAAGTACCAGGGATGGCTCTTCATCGAAGAATGATGATGAAGAGAATTTCTCTTTGGATGCAAAATCAAGGAAAGGGAAGGGGAAGAAATCCCATCCAAAATCTGAGGCTAAAGGCAAGAAGCTGGATTTGTCCAAAGTGAAGTGTTTTCACTATCACTAACATGGGCATCTCGCCATTAACTGCCCACAGAAAAAGAAGAACAAGAAGGTTGTTGGAGCTGCAGTGGGTGAGGCCTTAGCCTCACAATTTGAACTTGATTTCTCTTTGATCTCATGCTTGGTTTCAAGTGAAATGGGATCGGTGTGGTATCTTGATAGTGATGCTTCCTTCCACATGACGGGAGACAAGGAGTTGTTTAGTGAATTGGAGGAGAAAAATCTCCAAATGCATATAGAGATGGGCGACGATGGTAGATATAGTGCGACTGACATTGGAACCATTACCTTTGAGAGGGAGTCAGGTAAAACATTTTTTGAAAGATTGTATGCATGTTCCAGGTCTGAAGAAGAACTTGATCTCGGTCACGATGTTGGAAGACAGAGGTTATGACGTTTTTTTCAGCGAGGGAAAATATTTCTTGCGACATAAAACAATAGGTCAAACTAAGAGAATAGGGATTCAAGTTAAGAATCTCTACAAGCTGGAGTTAGATGGATGCGCTGCAATGATGGGCAAAGCAGAAGAAGTGGTGAGCCAGGATGAGGGCGAATTATGGCACAGGAGATTAGGCCATCTTCACCATGGCGCCTTGAATATTTTGCAGCAGATTTCTACTGGACTTCCCAAGGGTACACTTGCACAATCATATCAGTGCAAGGGATGTACTATGGGTAAGTTTGTGAATACCACCTTTCATAAGAAGGAGAATCGTGCTTCGATGATCCTGGAGAGAATTCACACAGACGTGTGTGGACCTTTCTCGGTTGATTCAATAGCAAAACACAGGTATTATGTTATATTTGTTGATGAATATTCTCGTATATGCTAGATATTCTTCATGCAGAAGAAGAGAAAAACATTCTCAAAGTTCTGTGAGTTTAAAGCATTGGTGGAGAAGTATTCGGGGAAGCAAGTAAAGGCTCTACAGAGTGATAATGGTGGTGAATACATCTCGAACGAATTTAAAGACTTCTGTAGCAAAGAAATAATTCGAAGAGAACTCATAGCGCCTCATAACCCACAAAAAAATGGGGTTGCGGAGAGGAAGAACATAACTATCGTGGGTGTTGCATGAGCTATGCTGCATTATCAGGGCCTACCAATGCACTTGTGGGCGGAAGCATGCAACATTATAGTTTATGTGAAAAATCGTTGTCCTCATAGAGTACTTGGCATGAGTACACCTGAAGAATATTTTATTGGTAAGAAGCCTGATATTTCTCATTTGAAGATTTTTGGCTCATCTGTTTACATTCATGTGACAAAGGACGCTAGGAAGAAGATGGAGCCAACTGCAGAAGTTGGGATATTTTTGGGGTACACAAAAGCACCCCATAATTATCGTGTGTATTTTCCAAACATTCGGATGACTGTGGTGCGACAAGATATAAAATTCAATGAGGAGAAAGCCATAAATTTGTCGCTTGAGAGGGAGCTACACTTGCATGCTGAGGAGGAAATTCTTGTTCCCAAATATAAACCTCAATATTTGGATCAGCCACAAGAGGAGGAACATGGAGTGGAGGAGTCCACTCACGTAGAGCCAAACATCAGAATATGCAGAAGGTGTACCACAGAAGCTGAGAGACTGAAGCTTGATGCGGCACAAAATGTAGGAGTCTCTACATCACAGCGCAGACAGAGACAGTCACCTACCCGATTCACTAGATACATGGCTCTCATGAGCAAGTGTATTATGATAGAGCCATATTCCTTTGAGGAAGCAGTGCGGGAGCTCACATGGGTAGATTCCATGGTAGAGGAGTATGACTCCATTGTCAGAAACAATGCTTGGGAGATTGTTCCAAGGCCGGTTGGTAAATTAGTGGTAGGTTCAAGATGGATCTACAAGGTAAAGCAAGCTACTTATGGGAGCGTCTAGAAGTATAAGGCAAGATTTGTTGCCCGAGGCTTCTCACAGATCGAGGGGATTTATTATGAAGAAACATTTTCACATGTCACACGATATTCTTCCATAAGGACCATCCTTGCTCTCTCAGCGCAGATGGGTTGGCACATTCATCATATGGATGTGAATACTGCGTTCCTTAATGGGATCATTGATGAAGAAGTGTACATTGAGTAGCCTGAAGTATTTGAGATCTTCAGCAGCGAGTCGCATGTGTGCAGACTCAAAAGAGCATTGTATGGGTTGAAACAAGTACCCCATGCTTGGTACACATGGATCAACAGCTATTTCACTTGACTTGGCTTCAACAAGAGTGAGGCGGATGCAAACCTATACCAAATTGTGGTGGAGGGTAAGCTTTTAATCATTGTTCTTTATGTTGATGATTACTAATGGGTGATGAGAATTTGATACACTCATGCAAGGAAGATCTTGCAAAGGAGTTTGAGATGAAGGATTTGGGCCTCCTTCATCATTTCCTTGGATTGGATGTATGGCAACGAGAAGGTGAACTATTTGTGTCTCAAGGCAAGTATGCTCGGGAGATACTTGGTAAGTTTCACATGTAGGACTGCAAGCCCATGGATACTCCTCTTCCAGGAAATTGGAGGAAAGAGGATGCTACATCGGCAAAGGTAGTGGACGCTATTGCCTATCGACAGTTGGTGGGTTCACTCATGTATTTAGTTAATACAAGATAGGACATATGTTATGTGGTGAACCAGCTTAGTCAATCGATGGTTAAGCCTACCAAGCTATTTTGGAAGGCAGGCAAGCATGTCCTGAGATATCTCAGGGGCACATCTGAGTATGGCTTATGGTACAAGAAGATGGATGAGGTGAAGTTGCATGGATTCATGGATACAGATTGGGTAGGCAGCCCAACGGATAGAAAGAGCACATCAGGAGGGGTTTTCAGTATCGGATCTACAACAATTTCTAAGTACAACAAGAAACAAATATCCGTGGCATTCAGTTCACTGGAATCAGAATACATGGCAGCAAGTCAAGTTGCATGTGAGGCTATCTGGATGTGGAAGATCCTGGTTGGTTTGTTCGGTTCTCATTTAGATCCTATAGTGATACATTATGATAATCAAAGTTGCATTAAACTCTCGATTAATCTTGTGTTTCATGATAGATCTAAGAATATAGATATCTGGTATCATCGTATCAGAGATTGTGTGCAGCAGAAGATCATGTTGCTTAAGTACATTCCTATGGAAGATCATGATGCAGATATTCTGACGAAGGCGCTCATCAGGAGAAAATTAAAATACCATAGAGGCAGGATCGGGGTGAAGGATAATCCCTATCTTGTTGAGAGGGAGTGTTGAGATTCAACAAGATGATGAGCTTAGTGAAAATTAAGCACCTTCACTAAGTGGGGCTCGCAAGCTATTTTTAGGTGTATGTATTTTTTTAGACATGGTGAGCATATTCTATAAGTTTTAGGATGCTATTTGTAGATGGTTGATCAAGTTGGAAAAATAAATGAAATTCTATTTTTAGAATATTGGGTGAAGTCTATTTATAGATCACTAATCTAAAAATAGATGCATGTCGATTATTATTATTATCCCTTAATAATAATCCGACAATAAATATCAACTTATTCTCTTGGAGCACTTTATTTCAGTGAACAGATTTGGAAAATCAATGGGCTGAAGGAATTACGCAATTCATAGGATGGTTGGTGACTCATGCATGGAGGACTCAGTTAGAATTGAAGTGGCAGAGTTGTGACGGAGTTGGAAGAGTAGTTTGGTAGTTGTTATTTAGTTTAACTCAGTTGTGCTAGTTGTATCTAGTTCTAACTGAAGATACACTAGTGAGAGTTTAGTGAATTAATTATTTAATTAATTCACAACTAGAGACTCACTTGCAACTAAAAAAATACAGTAGTTAACTACTTGCATGTCAGTTCCAGTGGAGGCCCAGTGGAGAGATAGGGGAAAGGGTGAGATGGACTATCTGTTGTGACTATAGTGATGCATTCAATGCATCTGACACACATTGGATATGCCAATGAGGATTGCGCAGTCAAGGCAAGGCCAATTTGAATTCATTCAGGGGTCTTCTTCGGCAGGGATTGCGCAGTGGAGGCAGGTTGTCAGGAGGCAAGAAATTGGTGCATAGATATGCAAATTTATACATGATAGTGTGTAATGATTGTTGATTGTACTTAGAGCTTGATGTAATAAGATTTGTATGAGATTATTACATGATCCTTTGATATACATAATATATGATAGTTAGGGTTTTTAGCTTTAAGCTTTCCCATTAAACAACTGTGTTTATGTGCGATTGATTTTGCTTCATATGTGTTTTGCAATTGGCGATTTAATTTCCGCAAAGAATTAAGTGGAAGGATTATGTATTTAACATAAGTTAATTTGTTAGATCAGGGGAGTCCGATAATATACATGCATATTGTATAATTTCTACAGAGGGTTGCAGAGCCATCAGAAAAACTTTTGAGCAGGTTTTTGCTTTAGTTAATTTCTAGGGGCCACAAGGGCCACCATGGGCCATCAACAGTTTGGGCCTAGCCAATGCAGCTAGAGGCCTTATTCAGAAATCCAATAGTAAATTTTGGATGTTTCAGATTTTTTGGAACTATGGTGTGGTTTTCAAAGCCTTTAGAGGAATTTTGAAGGCCAATATGCTTCAGTGAAGTTCCAAGGGCCATCAGGAGCAGTTCGGGTCCCATCCAGGGTAGCTAGAGGCCTTATTCATCAAACCAATAGTCATTTATGAATATAATGAGAATTTTTAACCCATGGATGGAGGTTGCAGAAGCTTTTTAGGACTTCTAGAGGTCGACAACCCATCATAGAAGTTTTCTTTGACCCTAGTGCCAGGGGGTGCCGACAGGTGTTGGAGGCGAAACCGGAGCAGCAGAGGCCAATTTCAGTGAACCAATAGTATATTCTGACTATATTTGGAATTATGAATCCAATGAAGGGATTTGCAGAGTCAATTGAAGACTTCTGAAGGTAAAGAATCAACAGGGAAGTTTTTGGCAGCCCAGGGTCAAATGTGGAAGAAGGCATAGATTGGGGAGCCAATGCTCAATTTGATAAAATGATCAGTCCATTTTGGAGGTCTGATATGTGCTAGAGACATTAGGTGAGGTTTCAGGGACAAAAATAACTCTGAAGGATTTAGTGCCATAGAGAAGCTTAGTGTAGCTCAGAGCACCGACAGAAGGAATCAAGTCTAAGGGAGCCTAGATTTGTTTGCAGAGTGATGAAAGCCATGACAGGTATATAGATGGTATTCTAATCCCATTGGTTTAGTTCAGTAACCATTGGAGTTGAGTGTGGAACTTGGAATTTTTTTTTTCCATAATCCCAAAGAGCCAAGTCAAGATGACAAGAGCTCAAGGAGACGTAGCCCATGATATTCGGGTGAACTCCTATATTAAATATGTTGTTATGTGTTGATGTTTATTTTATGAATTATATGGTTGTTTTACATGTTTAATTTCAGAAAAAAAAATGGACTTAAAGCACTTAAATAGTTAAAAAACATACACTTGTTTCAAGTATAAAATTCCACAAAAGTCAAGTATAAGCTAGATCTTTTATTTGTTTAACTGAGTGGGAGGTTCTTGAAAAGCATAACAAATTATCCGACCCATTTTAAGATCAAGTAGATATTGTGGCATCTCAATAGCCACTCACTTGTGGCTTCTGATTTAATATCCTCTTCTTTAGTGAAGAGGAGCTGACCCAGGGCCACTCCCAAGATGTGTCTTCTCGAAGTGTAGTTTCAAGGGGTGGGGAGCAAGCAGTCCCAATAACACTGATCAGGACAAACAATGAGACCATCTTAAATCTACATGAAGCATTCATAATAGAAGGCTCTCTTGAGCCCAATACTCTAAGGGGAAGAACTCCAATGCTCTAAATATGAACACATGACCCAATAGATGTCATCCATAACTTCCATGTTGATCTATGCTTTAGTGAAGAGGAGTTGGCCAAGGAGCGAGATATGAACACTTATTTCAATTAATTTTGTGGGATTTGATTCGTATGTCCTCCCACTTATAATTCAGACAATCTATTTTTCTCTTTAATATCATTAATTTTTAACAAGGTATATTTTAAAGTGATGATCTTCTGATAAAATCATAAAAAAACAACTAAGGGAACCAATCCTTCATAATTGAAACCATAACTAAAATATTAAATCTAAACAAAAATATTTCTCTCTATTCGTTAGGAAATCCAAAGGGAAATGTGAAACCTTGTGTTCCTAAAAAGTAAAGGCAAATGTACTCAGATCACCCAAAATTATATTACATGTCTGATGCAACCTAAACAACAATGAATTTCTATGATATAAATGGATATTAAAATTGTAAAACAAGTTGTTTATGTAGCATTTGCATGCAACAAAGGCTTCCTTACATGTTACAAAAATTTCAACGTTAAGATCCTTTAGACAAAAGAAAATCAAAGAATCAACATACCTCTGACCTTATTTGAATAGAAGAACCTTCAAAACTTGCAGAACAATGCTGCAATTAAATAGAAAAGGCATTTAAAAGGACAATATTTTGTATATGAATACTCAACAAATTTATTTCTATATACTCCAGACTCTGACCTGTGCAAATGAAATTACCAAAACTTATATTACTTATCCGGTGCTACATTAACAACGCAACCACATGCCATGTTTATGATATTAGTAAATATTACACCATTCTTACCACCTTATACACCACCATCACCTTGAAAATGATCATACGCTATAAGCTTCTGCAAAAATAAAAAATATAATGTTTCAACTATTTTGCAACAAAAATATTCACCGAATTTTGAATTTGGAAAATATTTATTTGTACTCCAATTGAAATTTTGTCCGTTCAATGTTTCAGATAGTCCTGACTCTTAAATGTAATATTACATCTGCTATATTCTAAATTTTAGTTATTCATATAGGCCACCATGATTCACATATAAATTTTACATGCAATCCACCTTATAGCATATTGATGCAAGAAGTTGTACTTTATTCTATCTTACTCAAAACAGTGAGAAGCTAGAAGATGTTGGGAATGGCAGGGCCTTCTTACCCTATCAATGTCCTCTTTTATGTTTGATTAAATAGCCTTTGCCATGAATTTTCTAAATTCAATTTTTTATACTCTAAAAGTGTAATATTGTGATTGCATTCATAAGGGCAAATTGTATTTTATATTGTATGAAAGATGAGCACCAAACCTTCTACAGAAGTAGAATAAATAATGTTGTATCAAGGATCGCATGACAACTTTAAATGCAGAAGAGAGGGAATTCTATGAATGGGATGAGAACACAAATTTCTTTCAGAGATATGCAAAGCACAGGAAAATATACTTATCATAGGGGAAGTAAAAAAAAAAAGGTTTCAAGAGATTGAAGAGATAGGGGTAGCACATTTCAAGTTTACCAAGTTGTTACACTAATTTTTGGTCATCTAAACTGTTACTATTAGATGGACCAAAGTACACCATGTAAGATGAATTTTAGCCTAAGTAAAATTGCTTTCACTATGAAAAATAACTTAGTAATCCATAATTTATTAAGTTGTTTATGGTCTAAACAGGAAACCCCATGAGGAAATATTGAATAAATCCATATTTGTTTGATTTTCCTCAAGGAATAATGAGTTAAACAATAGTTTAATTAACATTCCTGGTCATATTTAACCCAAAACAGGAAATTTAATGAGATAAATCATTATTTATCTTCTTATTTTCTAGGAATAATTATTTAAACATTATTTAAATAATATTCCTTGTTAAATTTGACTAAATCATTTATAAATAATTGAATAAATCCCTATTTATTTAATTATTACTCAACCACATCCTTAAAATAATAAATAAATCATTTATTTATTTATTATTTACAAATAAAGGGATTTGACCAAATTCAAATTCTTTTTCCCTCCAACAAATATAATAAAATATCCCATAAAAGTTGGATCTAGATTTGGTTAATAATACTTTAACTATGCACCAATATCTAGACTAACTCAATATTTTATTATAAATAGAAGGGTTTTTCCGTTCACTCACTACCTTTTGTTGCCTAAAGATCACTTTGGATCTATACTTATTGGTCTAACTTTGATCCTCCATCATTGTCATATTTTGCTACCATTTTTCTTGTGAGCTCCCTTTGAGTTCCATTTTTGTCTGGGTTTTCGACACCATCAAGAGAGAGAGATCTAAGATATCAAGTGTTGAGGACATACAATAACCCATCTGATTGAGGAGGACTGGTAACATCTTTCTATATTCCCTTCCCAAGTGTCAAAAATACAAAAATTCTTTAAAAATATTCTTGTCTTGTCTATTGGATGCATGAAGCAACTCTTGCTTTTATTTACTGTGTAATGTCTTTTATTACATAGATCTAGATTTTGTAGCATTTATCTTGGTCAACTAACTGCAGATATAAAGAAACTGGCAGCCATCTTTGATGTTAGGGTTGTTTGTTATGCACAACTAAAGTGAGCTTTTTTCATAAGCTTGAGATTAGAATTCATCCTAACAACTGGCGACTCCACAAGGGTTTATGATTATGACCTCTGTCGTTTTTCAGATCCCTGCATGACCAGCTGCTTCAAACCCTAGGATTTTTCTTTAGCTTCTTGTTTGGTTTTAATGATGTTGTTTTTAACCTATAAAACCCTAAAACAATACAAACTATAACTTCTGTGTGTTTTCGGACCTATTGCACAGGTGACGGGCATCATCCGCAGCTGAGACGACACTCTTTTCTGAAACCTGCTCCCGAGAGTGCCGGAAGTTCAGGTCACACTTTTAGGGCCAAAACCTGTGACCTGAACCTCCAGGACGCAGAAAACAGCCTCAAACCTGCAACGTCTGCAGAAATCAGGTCAGAAACTGCGACCTGTACTTTTTGCAGGAATTTTTCCGATTTTTTTTGGGTTTGTCTCGGCTAGTTCAGGGTTGTCTGACCTCCATCTCCACCCGTTTTGGACTTGTACTTGTTCTGTTTTACTCATCGAAGTGGGAACCTAGCCCCTAGGGCTTCAGTACGCTTCCACCTTTCTAGGAGGATTTTAGCTGAAGCAAGTCATCTGAAATTTCAATGTGTTTAGCCTTTTTTTAGATTTGATCTTGTACCTTCAGATCCATTTCATATTGTTTATTCATCCAACCAAAACACCTCTTTTCAGTTTTGTTTGGTCCTCCTCTAGGGTTCCCTCCGTTTCCCTTTAGGTTGTAACCTTTTGCCACCTCATTTGTAGCACTTTTCCCTCTGGTTTTTTGTTGTTTTCTGCACCTATTTCTAGTAGATCTCTCTTTTACATCATTGTCCCTCCCGACTTTAGATCCACTGGCTATTTTGGTGTGTTTTGACTAGATTTTTTCCCACCCACAAATTACTTGTTGAGACTCCCGCCTCCTTGGGTTTAGATTGATGCATATTTATCTATTTATTTTCTTTTATATTCAGTTTACTTTACTGTTATTTGAAGATTTATTTACAGTTATACAACACACTTTTTTTTTCTCTACAAACGTCTCGGTTTAAAAATTAAAATTAACACACTTAACACACACACCCTAAGTGAAGAGCACCTGGTTAACACCGCCAGAAAAATACTATAACATTATAATCAACTGATCCTACACCTCCCTACCCTTGTTTCGACATTGTAATCATTTGATCCTGCACCTCCTTGCCCTTATTGGTCTCTCTTCCTTTTGTGATCCATGTTTTTTCTTCCATCATTGCGTCCCCAACGCATTTATCCTATAGACTTCTTGGCCTTCATCCTCAGTTTCCTTTAGGAGACTTACTCCTCCGCGTAGGATTCGAGTTAGTCCTCCACCGAGTCCCCATTCCAAATCTACTTCTGGTTCATTGGGTTCCCCTTCTAGTTCTATCCCCGATTCTCCCCCTGTCACCTTCACCATGTCTGGTTCAGGACCTAACATTGGTGGTAGCCCCGACCCTAATGCTGGGAATACTACTAGTGGGATTGCAACAGGAACTATCCCGGCTGCTCCCTTGCTCCCTTATATGGCAGGCCTCAGTCTTTCTGATTTTAACCAGTTTATCAATGACCCCATACACCATGACCCTGGTTGGCCTGCTATGCCAACCAAGCTCCCTTCCGACATCCCCAAGTTTGAAGGTCTTGCTGGAGAAGATCCTACAAACCATGTTAGATCTTTCCACATGTGGTGTTCGTCTAAATGCATCACCGATGACTCTGTATATCTTCGGTTGTTCCAATGTACGCTTACTAGAGAAGCTTCTAAGTGGTATGTTGACCAGGCCTCCTCCTATCATACTACTTTTGCGACTCTTGCCTGGGATTTTCTGTCTTACTTCTAGCTTCCCATTCGTTATGACATTGGCACTAAAATTTTGACCTCTTTTTGTCAATCGTCTGCGACCTACCTATTTGAACATGTCCAGGAATGGCAGAGAAGAAAGAGCCTATGTAGATCCCCTACCTTCGAAGACCATGTCTACATGGACTAGTTCCTCATATCCATTTTTACTACTATTGGAAAATATGTCGTATCTCATTTCCCTCAGACCAAATAAGCTACTCTATAGGTTGCGTTGAAATATGAACTGATCTACACACAGTCTAGTTATGTTTATACCGTCTTACCTAATCTCCCTAGACCTGGTGGTGCCAATGCACCGAGGGCATCCCATTCCGTCGAAGGTATCGTTGGAGCCCTTTCTCATCTGTACACGCATCCTCCCATGGGTTATGGTTTCCCTCAGGGAGTGGCCAGCTCCTCCAACCCTTTTCCCCCTCCCGGTAGCATGTATCTAGGATATGACATGCCTCCTCATTTTTCCCAACCTGTTTACCACAATGTTACCCAACCTCCTTATTATCTGTATCCAAAGCTTGGTGCTCCAACTCCTCTAGCATTAGCACCCCCACCTCCCTTACCTTCTCAACCCTCGCAATAGCAGCCACCACCCCTCAGGGGTAGGTGTATACACAACATGGCACAACTAATCCTCCTACTTCCAAAAAGAAGAGGAAAGGCACCCAAAATCAGTCTACCCCTAGTAATCCAGGACCCAATCCCCAAGGGAATGCACTGAACACTACTAACCAGCAACAGGTCACTCAGCCCAAGCAGGACAGGCATGTTTGCACGAATAAGCCTTGTTCTTGTCGTGGTGTCTATATTCATTACACCCACGATTGTCCTCTTTTACCTCAAATGTGTCAGATGTGGGAGACTCAAGTAAGATCGTGAGGATAGCAAGCCTCCTCTTCGGCTCCTCCCAATGATGAACCTATCCACCCGACTGTGTTTACCAATCCTTTCCCTTAGCAAGGATTCGTGGCTACCCAACCACCTGAAGGTTATGCGGCCACTCAAACCCCTCCATCTGGTACCACTCATTACCAGATTCTCATGATGAACTATGACCAACCCATTACCGTTGACCTCAACCTTCAGACTCGGTCCCGTTAGTACAACAAGCCTCCCGCTACGTCTACCCCCGAGCCCCCTTCTTCAGATTTCACAGAGCCTCTTTCGACAACCAATGGTCCTTTACAAATCACTAAGCCTAAGGTAGAGGTTCATACCAATATCCCCAAGGCACCATTACGCCGAAACGCTGCTTCTGGAAAATTTTCCCATTTTTATAGTATAGTAGATGATTTGGCGCAATCTCCTACTGCCATCTCAACGCTGGAACTCCTATAGTCGTTCCCTTTACAACGAAAAAATCTACTAACTGCCATAGGTGTTGTGGATCCTTCATATGATCGTTTGATCATATTTGATGTTGAACGGTCAGAACATCCTCCCCTACTTGCTTCCGTCACCTTCCAAATCCTCGTCAAGATCCGGAATGCCAACGTCTCTCGTTGTATCATGGATGAGGGGGCATCCACCTGTGTGATTTTCCCTTCGGTTTGGAAGCAAGTCGGATCTCCTGAGTTTGCCCCTTCAACTATCACCCTTCGAGCATGGGATGGCCACTCTTCCCAGCCCATTGGCCTGTTCCACAATTGTCCTATTACTCTTGCGAGCAAGACTGTTTATGTTGATGTAGAATTCATTGATGCCCCCTTAGATTACAACATTCTATTGGGTCGTAGTTGCACTCATGCGACGTCTGGTGTCCCATCTACAGTTCACCGCAAGATGTCCTTTCCTCATAACGGAAAGATATTCACCATCGACCAGTTGGCATATTACGAACCGAAGTTTCAAACCTCCCCTGAGTCCATCATCTCTTCGGTGGCCAATAAACAAATATTCAAACCTTTGAACAATGTTTCACTTGGAGTCTCCAAAGACTCCTCTTTTCTTGGTTCTTTCTCTGGTCTTCCTCCTCTTGTCTCTGATCCCAACTCGTCGAATGTTTTCATGATGCAATCGTCTCAGGCTTCCCTCAAGCGGCCCGCTTCGACTAGTCAGCAGCCCCTCCCTCCACAAGCTTATCCTTGCACTTTGAATCAACCTTTAGGATCCCCCCCTCAAGGCCCCTCATCTGCATTTGGTATCCGTGAGACTTTCTACCCTCTGGACACGGTTCCTCCTGGCCTTAACCATCTCGGAGCCATCCCGCCTAGCTGTTACCCCTCTGGTCAGATATTGTTCCTAGATACCCCTCCAAAAGTTTTTTTGGTACCTATTATGGCTACCTTATCCCTTCCTAACCTAACCCTGGGGATCCTCGTTTGGTACTTTGATCCCCCAGCCACTATCCCGCCTGGTTAGCCCAAAACTTATCTTGCTTTGACCCTGGTTTAACCGGTCCCCATGACCTCTCCCTCTACTACCGTGCCTTAGCTACCTCAACAAGAACCTCCTCCTGTTGCGACAGCTTTGAGTGAAGGGGACAAAGCTTGCAAGAAGGCACCTAAAGAGAAGGTTGCCCCAACAAACCCTGCTCCTCCTCGACCTCCAAAGTGTACCACCTAGTGTGCTTTGTGTGATGTTTTCAGTCACACCACCCATACCTGTCTCGAGTTGCCTCGCCTCAATCCCATGGTCAATGAAACGTTTCCAGAGTCTGATATCCCTGAGGTTTACGTCACTATACCCAATTCAGTCCTGAAACTCAAATCCTTGCGCACACATCACCCTTGTACTTTGTGTGATTTCCATGGCCACTACACTCACCTATGTCCCCGCCTTGAAGAGTACTGCTCCTCTTTGGAAGTAGTCCGCTAATTCAAGGCCAAGCGCAACAAGTTCACCTCTCCCTTGGTTGCGAGCTCTGATTCAATAGAACGAGAGGACCTGCCTGCTCCCATTGACATTGCCCCTCCCAATGTCGAAATGATGAAGTCTTCGGCCACCATTTTCTACCTATCCTCATCCATGAGACCCTCAGTGGAAGACCCCCTTGAGACTTCCCCTCCTATTTCGCCTGACCTCCCTTCAGCGATTGCCTTGGGCTCAACATCGGTAGATCCTTTATCTACTTACTCTTCTGTCACCCCCCATGATGTTGCGCATGTGAGCCTTTCTTCACATAATGATGAGTCAGGTAGCTCTATCGCGTCAGGTGGTCTCCCTTCCTCCAGTCACCCCATATTCCATTCCGATGAAGACATTATGGAAGCAATTACTAACACTGACTTTCCATGGGATGATATGCACCACCGTGCCTACTTCCTCCCACAGCAGTCCCATGACCAATATGATGTGGCAACTAAAGACTTCATTCCTGATGAAGTCAATTGGTTTAGAAATCCCATCCCTGCACCCGATGCTTTCGAAGAAGGAAATATGGCCAATATCTCTCCTACCATTAAAATTGACATTTCTAACAAACCAGGGGTAGAAGAAAACATTGGGCACCTTGAAAGAAATTGAGGCTTACTATTGTGTAACCAGCTCCAAAAATAGAATAAAAGAGATATCAACGCCTTAGAAATAAGCCACTTCGAGGGGGCAACCTCCAATACATTACATAATTGAACAATTCTTGGATGATACAATTTACAAAAACTCCTTTCTATATATAGGAGTCCATGGGGCCATAATGTAATCCTAGTGGGGCCACAATGTAATCCTAGCCGACCTAACAATAATAATTTAAGGGCACAATAATAACAATATGGGGGTTACAAGGGTACAATAATAACAATAAGGGGGTTACACTAACAACAATAAGGGACTATACTAGTAATATGGGGACCTAACATGCCCCTCTCCTTCAAAAAAGTGTTGTCCTCAACGCTTGAGTAGCTCTGGGTGCTTCTGTATAAAATTCTCATCCTCCCATGTAGAATCTTCAGTGGGTAAGTTCTTCCACTTGATGAGATACTCTGAAATTGATCGGTTCCGTAGCTGTCGAGTTCTTGTTTCCATGATCGCTTCAGGTTCCAATATGATTTTTCCTTCCTCATCAAGTTCTGGCAATATTGTTTGAACTGGAAGATTTTCACCTATAACCTTCTTTAAGCATGAAACATGGAAAATTGGATGTACTCGTGAAGAAGCAGGAAGCTCCAATTTGTATGCCATAGTACCAATCTTTTGCAACACCTTGTAAGGACCATAGTACTTTGGCGATAATTTATTATCCTTCTTAGCTTGCTTGAGGGACATTTGTTTGTATGGTTATAGTCGTAAAAATACCCAGTCTCCTACATCAAAACTTCTCTCGCTGCGATGTTGATATGCTTGTTGTTTCATTCGATTTTGTGCCAAATTCAGGTTATCCTTTAAGAGTTGGAGAACTTCTTGTTGATGCTCGATGTGATCTTCCACTGCTTGAACCTTCGAATTTTCTCTTAAAGATGATGTGATGGATGGTGGATGATATCCATAAAGTTCCGTAAATGCAGTCATTTTTGTTGCAGTATGGAAGGAAGTGTTATACCACCATTCAGCGAGAGGTAACCACTTGACCCATTATGTTTGTTTATCAGATACAAAACAACGAAGATATCCTTCCAAACATTTATTTACTATCTCGGTTTGACCATCAGATTGAGGATGATAAGATGAGCTATGAGCTAATTGAGTACCCAAACAAGAAAATAACTCCGTCCAAAAATTTCCAGTAAAAATGGGATCTCTGTTGCTCATAATAACCCTTGGGCTTCCATGTAGCTTTTGAATTCTATCCATAAATGTAGTAGCAACTGTACTTGCTTTAAATGGATGAGATAATGCACAAAAGTGTGCATACTTGGTAAGTCTATCAACTACCACCATGATGACATTCTTTCCTTCGGACTTAGGTAAACCTGTGATAAAATTCATTGAAATCTCCTCCCAACGTTGACTTGGAATGGATAAAGGTTGTAGAAGTCCCGGGGTCTTAATTGTCTCCACTTTATTCTGCTGGCAAACCAAACATTCTACCACAAACTTTTGAATATCAGATTTAAGGCCATCCCAAAAAAAATCTTTCTTCACCCTGTGGTAAGTTTTTAAAAATCCTGAGTGTCCTCCTAAAGGAGAAGTGTGCAATTCTAGAAGAATCTTTTGTTTCAGTTGGGAATTCTTACAAAGATATAAGCGATCTTTGTACCATAAGGAATCATTTTTCCAACTAAATGTATCAGATGTACTAGGATCTTGCTGCAACTTTTGAATGAGTGTCCATACATCTTTGTCCTTCTTCCATTCATCTCTTGCTTCGGTTATCCAATACGGTTGGATAATAGAAATGGCACAAAGCAATGCTTCCACCTCTTCATTCTTTCTTGAGAGTGCATCTGCAACAACATTAAGCTTTCCTTTTTTGTAGATTATTTCAAAGTCATAACCCAACACCTTTGTGACCCATTTTTGCTGCTCTTCTGAAGATATTCTTTGTTCCAAAAAGTGTTTAAGACTATCATGATCATTTTTTACCTTGAAGTGTCTTCCCATTAGGTAAGTTCGCCATTTCTTTAGTGCATGCAATATTGCTAACATTTCCTTCTCGTAAATAGGTTTCTGTAAATACTTTCCTTTGGTTGGACGACTTTCAAAAGAAATTGGTCTTCCTTCCTGCATTAAAATAGCACCAATTCCATTTCCTGAGGCATCACATTCCACAATAAAGGTTTTTGTGAAGTCTGGCGTAGCTAAGACTTGTGCTAGGCACATTGCCTCCTTAAGATGTTCAAAGGCCTTAGTTGGTTCAAGAGTCCATGAAAATGCATCTTTCTTCAATAATGTTGTTAGAGGTGCTGCTATTCTCCCATAATTCTTAACAAACTTGCGATAATACCCTGTTAACCCAAGAAATCCTCGCAACTGCTTTATGGTTGTGGGGACTTTCCATTCCTTAATGGCTTTAATTTTGTTAGGTTCTACTTTAACACCCTCGTGAGATACAATATGACCCAGATATTCCACCTCTTGTACTCCAAAGAAACATTTGGATGTTTTTGCATATAATTGTTTCTCCTGCAATAGTTTGAGCACCCTGTCAACATGTTCAACATGATCCTTCCAAGACCTATTTTAGATTAGTATATCATCAAAAAATACTAGCACAAATTTTCTAAGGAAGGGTTTGAAAATGGAATTCATCAACCCTTGAAATGTAGAAGGTGCATTGGTAAGGCCAAAAGGCATGACCAAAAATTCTTAATGACCCTCATGAGTTCGAAATGCTGTTTTTGGAATATCTTCAGTCTTCATTCTAATTTGATGATATCCTGAACGAAGATCCAACTTGGTAAAATAAATTGCTCCCTGTAATTCATCCAATAATTCATCAATCACAGGAATGGGAAATTTATCTTTAATGGTGAGCTTATTGAGCTCCCTATAATCCGGACACATGCGTCATGATCCATCCTTCTTGTGTACCAATACTACAGGAGCAGAGAAAGAACTTTGACTAGGTTGAATTATACCCGCCTCTAACATTTCTGCAATCATACGTTCAATTTCGCTCTTTTGGAAGTAAGGATATCTATAAGGGCTGATGTTTGGAGGAACACTTCCTGGAATCAAATGAATAGCATGATCATGATCATGAATAGGTGGGAGTCCTTTGGGAGTTTCAAACACCTTGGAATGATTGTCCAAGACTTGTTGGAGATCTGCAGAAATAGATGATTTTGATGTCGGAGCTTCTAGTGAGCATAATTGTGCAATTATGCCTCGTTTTTATTTATTTAGAAGATTTTTCATGATATTAGAGCTTATTATGCTTCTCGGCTTCCCTTCAATGCCCCGTAATTCAACTTCCTTTCCTTCTGAAAAAAATTTCAAGAAAAGTTCTTGAAAATTAAAAGCTACCATCCCCAAAGATTGTAACCATTGTACTCCTAGTACAACATCAACACCTCCCATAGGAATGGAAAGCATTGGACTAGTCAATACATATTCCCCCATGGTTAGCTTGATATTATGGCATTTTCCCGAGCAATTTATAGTTCCTCCATTTGCAACCATCACTTGACATTCTGGTGCTGGGTATAGGAAACAATTTAATTCCTTGGCTACCTTACAATGAATAAAATTATGGGTGCTACTTGAATCAATCAACACTATTACCTTTTTCTTCTTGATGTGTCCTTCTATCTTGAGAGTTTGAGGAGTGGTAATTCCTGCCAGTGCATTACACGATATGGTCGGATTCATTTCTTCCTCTTCTAGGGCTGGTTCCTGGTGTATATCCTCTTCTTGTTCATTTCTTCTTCCTCTTCACAATCTATGTAAAATAATTTCTTCTCAGCACACTTATGACCTTTAGTGTATTTGCTATCACAACTGTAGCAAAGCCCTTTTGCTCTTTTTTCTTCCAATTGTTGTGGTGTCAACCTTGTAGGTTGTGGAAATCTAGGCGTAGCAACACTTCCTTATTTATAGAAGTGAGTGGTAGGCTTCCTTGTTGCCATAATTTTACATTCAATTTTTCTTGCCAACCTGAATGCCTTCTCCAATGAATCATGTTCCAAAACGCGAACTTCATGTTGGATGTTATCCTTTAAAGTACCTATGAAGAGATCAATCCTGTGTTCCTCTGGAATATCAGTTACCCTTATATTCAATTTTTGGAAGTCCTCATTGTGCTCCCCCACTAAACCCTTTTGTTTGAGATTTATCAATTGGCTAAAGAAGGTGTTTCTCTTTGTATCCTCATAATGTGCTATCATTTCCTCCGTAAAAATTGACCAAGTGATAATTTTTTTACGAGAGCAAAGCCATCGATACCATACAAATGTATTTTGTTCTAAATGCAAAGTTGCAATGCGTACCTTTTGTGTGTTTTGCACATTATGGAGATCAAAATATTGCTCCATATGTAGTATCCATGTTACAGGATCCTTTCCATCAAACTTCCTCATATCCATTTTTGGAATATGGTGGTTCTTCCCGCCAACATTAGAGTTTAGGAAATCACGATTAACATTTATTTTTTTCTCATCATGAGTTCCCTCTACTATCTTTTCACCATTAGGAAACATTTCTTGTATCAACTTTGTCAAACCTTCCATGTCTGCTTTTAGATCATTCTTCATGTTTTCCATTTTATCTTCCATGTCATCCATCTTAGATTCCTTTTGACTTCCATGCACCATGCCATATCTCTTAGATTCCATGCCTTTCTTCAAACCATCCATATTATTCTTCACACTTTCCATCTTAGCTTCCATGCTTTTCTTCAAAACTTCCATTTCATTTTTTGTTGATATTTGCAAGAGCGAAATTTGGTGCACTTGGTCTTGTAATTTTGACATATCATGTTGTAGTTCTTCGTCTTCATGGGTCATATTAGAGCCTTCTGAAGTCTTAATTGGTGTTTAATTATTTTTAGTGGGCATTTTAGAAGCCAATACTGATATTTATTCTACAATATGCCCTTGGAATCAATTCAAATTGATTCTTCAAAAAAGACTTATGCAATTCGGAAATTTAAAAAAAAAAAAAATAGACACCTTTTTCTTGCTTTTGGGGAGCTCGATATTGAAATTGGCTTATCTCTGTGATTGCGGGTCTTCAATATCTGAAATTCAGCACTGAATTATCCCTCTTAATTCTCTTTTGAATTCCATAGGTCTGACCTGATTTGGATTCTCCAAGACAAAGTTATGTCCAATCTCCCACAATGACCTAATTATGGACTGGTTCAGTAGAGTGAACTTGTACGACTTGCCACGTATCACTGTTTCGTCCTTTGTCTCTGAAATTGATAGCCATGAAACTACAGTCCATGTACTCGCAGCCACTTTTTATGGCACTCCAATCCGATGCCCAGAGAGAGAGTTATTGAACTTTTCCCACGATCACCTCTTTGAGATGAAATTCAGGAGCCTGAAAAAGCACTACCTTCCACGGATCATATCTCCAAAAATATTGTGAACCAAGCTCTGAAATATTTACATGTTTCCTTGGGATTTCGACCGCACCTAAAATTTCCAGATTCTGGACGCCATTAGAAAAAAAGTTATAGCGAAAATTCCCGATGACCTGGATCACTTTGTTTAGGCAATAAAGCAGAATCCCAAAGCTCTGATACCAAATTTTGTGAAACCAGCTCCAAAAATAGAAGAAAAGAGATATCAAAGCCTTAGAAATAAGCCACTTCGAGGGGGAAACCTCCAATACATTACATGAATGAACAATTCTTGGATGATACAAATTACAAAACCTCCTTTCTATATATAGGAGTCCATAGGGCCATAATGTAATCCTAGTGGGGCCACAATGTAATCCTAGCCGACCTAAAAATAATAATTTAAGGGCACAATAATAACAATATGGGGGTTACAAGGGTACAATAATAACAATAAGAGGGTTACACTAACAATAATAAGGGACTATACTAGTAATATAGGGACCTAACACTTACACCAAGCTATTCAAGGAATTTCGCAATGTTTTCGCCTGGTCCTATTCATAAATGCCCGAACTTGACCCTTCCATTGTCAAACATCATATCGATACATGGCTCGATGAAAATCTTGTCCATCAGAAGTTGAGACCCATTAATCCTTCCAGACGAGAGGTTGTCAAAGCTGAAATCGATAAGCTCAAGCAGGTTGGTTTCATTTATCCCATCGAATACACCACTTGGGTGTCCAACCCAATTCCCATTCTCAAGAAACAAGGCACCATCTGTGTTTGCACCGACTTTCGTGACCTAAACAAAGCTTGTCCCAAAGACAACTTCCCCACACCATTCATTGACGAGTGTGTGGGGCACGAGGTTCTATCCTTCATGGATGGTTTCTCTGGATACAACCAAATTGTTATCTGTCATGTTGATCAGCTTAAGACTACGTTTATTAGTCCATGGGAACCTTCTCCTATAGGGTCATGCAGTTCGGCCTTAAGAACGCTGGAGCCACTTTTTAGCAGGCCATGTCTTATTGTTTCCATGACCTAGCTCATATTATCCTTGCTTATTTAGACGACCTCACTACATGTTCTAAAAATTGGGGGCAGCACCTCCACGACCTGTGTACCGTCTTTCTCCGATGTCATAAGTATAATATATGCCTCAACCCGCTGAAGTGTGTCTTTTGTGTTCTTTCCTGCCATCTTCTAGTCTTCATTGTGTCTAAATATGGTATAAAAATTGATCCCTTGAAATTTCAAGCCATCCTTGAGCTTCCTATTCCTCGTACTTTATGCGAGTTACAAAGCCTCCAAGGCAAAGCTAATTTCCTTCGACGGTTCGTGCCTGACTATGCCACCACTTCACATGGGTTCCTTAGACTCATCAAATCTAACATTCCATTTGTGTGGGATGACTATGCTCAAGAGTCTTTTGATGCCCTGAAACATGCTCTCACATCCGCTCTCTTGATTCGTCCCCCTGACTTTGACAGGGATTTCATCCTGTACATCTCAGCTTCCACCCATTCGGTCGTTGGGGTCCTTATTCAGGAAGATGAAAATGGATTCGAACATGTTATCTATTGTGTCAGTAAGAACCTTGTAGGCCTCCACGTATCCTACTCACATGAAGAAAAATTAGCATTGGATGTCGTGTTCTCGGTCCAAAAACTTCGTCATTACATCCTCATGCATTCCACCAAGGTCGTGACTAATTCCAACCCTATAGCCTTCCTATTGATCCATTGGATCATCAATGGGAAGTATGCTTATTGGATCGTTATCCTCCATGAATTCGATCTTGAATTTGTCACACCCAAAAGTAAGAAAGGTTTAGTCCTCGCTGAACTCATTTCTGAATTACCTACCGGTACGCAGGATCCTCGAGTTAATGATGATTTTCCCGATGAACATTTGTTTGCCATTACTACATATGATCCTTGGTATGGTGACATCCTCACTTATTTGCGAACCCAAAATTTCTCCCTCCATCCTGATCGTGATGCTCGATGACGTATCCGACACCAGGTCCCTCGCTACCTTCTTATCAGTGACAACCTTTATCGTCGTGATGTAGATACTCTCCTTCATCATTGTCTCATGCACGCTGAAGCTGAGCAAGTCCTCAATGCCTGCCATAGTGGCGCTTGTGGTGGCCACCTCTCCTATCTCGCCACTGCCTAGAAAATCATGCGTGCTGGGTATTTTTGGCCTTCTCTATTCGGTGATTGCATTGAAGCAGACAAACATTGTTCCAATTGCCAACATTTTGCTCCTAAGGTGCAAGCCCCTCCGGCTCCCCTCCATCTTGTCATCTCTGTTGGTCCCTTTTGTAAGTGGGCCATATAATTTATAAAGTGTCAACCTTCATCTGTTGGTAACCACAAGTATATCATCGTGGCGATTAATTATTTCAAAAAATGGGCTGAGTCCATTCCAACGTTACCAACATGGCAACTACTGCAGCCCTTTTTTTCTTTAACCATGATATCGCTCGATTCAGAGTTCCGAAAAAATTGGTCTCTGACCATGGCCGAAATTTTGAAGATGAGTTATGGCATGAACTATGCTCTCTGTTGGGATTTGAGCACCAATATTCATCCTCCTATTACCCCCAAGGTAATGACCAAGTTGAAGCAGTCCATAAAATCCTTAAAACCATGCTTCAACAGACGGTGGATAAGCATAAAACCAACTGGCACCTTATGCTCTTCCCTGCTTTGTGGGCCTATAGAACTTTTGTTAAAACTGCCACCGGGTTTACTCCTTTCCACCTTGTTTTTGGCAAGGAGGCAGTTTTACCAATCGAGTGTGAAATCCCTTCCCTTTATCTAGTCGTCGAACTTCTCCCTGACACCCAACCTTTAGAACTACGACTTATCATGCTTGAGCGTGCTTCCGAAGAATGTCATGTTGCATTCATTAGGGGAATTTTGAGGTCTAAAATGGGCCTCCTAAGGAAATAATAAAATAATAGCTAAACCATTAAAATAATATTTATGAATTTGCAATTCTCTTTTTGCACCACAATCCATGTAACCATAGTTAAATTCAATTCAAAAGTTGTACCAAAATAAAATTAATAAAAAAATTATATTGATGTGACTATAAATAAGAATGATCTTTTCAAGAAAAAGTCATTATCATTGAACAACTAATGCATTTGTCCTTTGTACTTAAATAACTTAAAATAAAATATAAATAAAAATTTATAAATTCTTAATTATATTATATGTTATTAATTAAAATTTATATTATTTAAATTGTATAATAACATGTAATTAATATACTATATAAAAATATTATAATATAATATAATAAATGTATAGGGATATGCATTGTTTCTTTCAAGAAATATGAAACGACAATAATATATTTTTATTCAAAAAGTGTGAAATGACATTTATTATGAGTACTTTACTTTGACTTTAAAAGTACTTTGAGCACTACCATGGTTAACCATGAGTTTTTATCCACCATTGAGAATGTGGCAAGTAAGTACCTTTAAATCAAGCAATGTCACCTCAACCATTAGGTATGATGTCATCCCCTATAATGTGATTGGTTCTCATAAAGTGAATTTTGATTGTAGATTTTCCTTAGGAGGCCCATTTTAGACCTCAAAATTCCCCTAATGGCAAACCACCGAAGCAGCTAAGAAACGCACCAAAGCTCAATATGACCAAAAAGTCCACCCTCGTACTTTTCACGAAGGTGATCTCATTCTGGTGTATGACCAGGCCCATGATTTCCTTGGTCATGGGAATTTTGACTCATTATGGCTAGGCCCTTACATCATCAGTAAGTATTTAGGTAAAGGGGCATACCTCTTAGAGGATTTCGAAGGCCACCTCCTTCCTAATCCTCGTAATGCACTCTATCTTAATAAATACTACCCTTAGCATTTCCTTCCTTAAATGCGTGTTTTGTTTCTTTTAGGTAGCCAGCTTATGATTTTTTTGATTTGAACTTCACTAGGACACATTTTTCCAAGAAGGGTCACTTCACCACTCCTCAAAATCGAATTTATTCACTTGCAACACTTGTACTTGGGGTACCACTTTGCCTCCATACTTGTCCATGCTCGTGTTGAATTTCTTCATGAGTAACCATCTTGTACTCATGTCTTTATGGTCCCCACTAGACCTTTTCTGTGTGGCAAGATCATCGAGTCGCCTTTGTTTAGAGCATCCGAGTTGAGTCATCGTCACGTCCATGGAGTCTATCACGAGTCCCTTTGTATCCCGCTACAGTCCTCCATCCTTAATTTCTTGGTTCCTCTCTCGTGTCACACATTATGGCCTTCAGCCCTACTATCCCCTGTCCCCTTTGATATTGTGTCAGTTGCTGCCAGGTCATCCATGCCCTTTATGCTCTAACAAGGGAAGTCATCAGCCTGCTACTCAGTACCCCCCATTTCATCATCATCCCTAGTGTCAGCCTATTAGTCGCTCTACTATTTTCTCTCGTGCCTTAGTTGAGGATCCCTTATTGCCTCACATATGGCGGACCTCCTTCTGTCGACATCAACTCATTCATTCCAGAAGACAGGTCTAGAGGGCGGTGTACCTTGGTTCCAGATTCCACTCTTGTTCAGTGCCTCAGATCAAGCAATGGGACTCCTTATTTCCCTTTGACTTGATTGTTTCTCAGCTCCAACTCCTTACAGGATGATCGAGATCCGTATACTTGATGGTTCAGTGATGCAGCAGATTGTACTGGTGATTCCCAGGTGTGTGTGAGATGTTTCAGACCTCGTGAGGGGGTGGCCCTTCAGGTAGCCCCCCACAAGCCTGGATGACCTATTCATTACAGCCTTCGATGTAGCTCCACAGATTTTATGGTTTCAGCCTCAGCCGCATGCAGCGCCTTTTAGTTTGCATGTATCATTCAGATTTTCAAAGCCCTTTCCTGTTTATAGGGCCTCTTTGGTTGTACTTATATCTCATGTACTCATATATTATTGTATAATTCCTGGCTGTTATCCCAAGCACAGTATGTATGTGGGATCCATGATCATGTTTTTATCTGGCTCATGTTTATGCCAGCATGTACTATATAGTTCAGTCCCTTGTTTACTGGACACATTATTCTTTGTACTTTGTCTCAGCAGGCATAGGTATGCCTCCCCCGCCTCTTGTAGCACAGGTACTCACTCATAAAAGAGACTTGTCGCACCTATAAGTCTCACCTCCTCAGGGTCTTGTCCGCCAGCACTTTAGTCTACCTTATATTTCTCTCTCTCTGACTTCCCCTTTGGTGTCTAGTGATTGAGTTCTTACAACGTACTTCGGTTATACGATTAGCTCCTAATGCTCGCACGCTAGGGGGCAATCAGTTACACCAATTTTTGGTCATCTAACCTGTTACTATTAGATGGACCAAAGTACACCATATAAGATGAATTTTACCCTAAGTAAAATTTCTTTCACTATGAAAAATAACTTAGTAATCAATAATTTATTAAGTTGTTTATGGTATAAACAGGAAACCCCATGAGGAAATATTGAATAAATCCATATTTTTTATTTTCCTTAAGGAATAATTAGTTAAACAGCAGTTTAATTAATATTCCTGGTCATATTTAACCCAAAACAGGAAATTTAATGAGATAAAATATTATTTATCTTATTATTTTCTAGGAATAAATATTTAAACATTATTTAAATAATATTCCTTGTTAAATTTGACTAAATCATTTATAAATAATTGAAAGAATCAATATTTTTTTATTTATTACTCAACCACATCCTTAAAATAATAAATAAATCATTTATTTATTTATTATTTACAAATAAAGGGATTTGACAAAATTCAAATTCTTTTTCCCTCCAACAAATATAATAAAATATCCCATAAAAGTTGGATCTAGATTTGGTTAATAATATTTTAATTATGCATCAATATCTAGACTAAATCAATATTTTGTTATAAATAGAAGGGTTTTTCCATTCACTCACTACCTTTTTTTTCCTAAAGATCACTCTAGATCTATAATTTTGGTTTGATCTTGATCCTCCATCATTGTCATATTTTGCTACCATTTTCCTTGTGAGCTCCCTTTGAGTTCCATTTTTGTTTGGGTTTTCTACACCATCAAGAGAGAGAGATCTTAGATCTCAAGTGCTGAGGACATACAAGAACCTATCCCATTGAGGGGGACTAGTAACATCTTTCTATGTTCCCTTCCCATGTGTCAAAAATACAGAAATTCTTTAAAAATATTCTTGTCTTGTCTATTGGATGCATGGAGCAACTATCGCTTTTATTTACTATTTAATGTCTTTTAATACATAGATCTGGATTTTTTAGCATTTATCTTGGTCAATTAACTGTAGATATAAAGAAATTGGTAGCCATATTTGATGTTAGGGTTGTTTGTTATGCACAACTAAAGTGAGATTTTTTCATACACTTGCGATTAGAATTCGTCCTAACACAAGTGCCATTGGGTAAATAATGGGGAAACAATTAAAAATGGTCTCCTTCTTCCTAAAATTTTTAGATCGGGAACAAATGAGGAAACGATGACAAAAATTAATAAAGAAGAAATGAAAGTTGTGTTAGAACCTATTAAAAAGTGAAAAATGGATGGATGGTGAAATTTGTTTGGTCTACATGTTAGCCTTCCCAAAATTGAACATAAAATAATCCATTCAATTGCAGCCTTGTAGAAAATGCAAAAATGCTGCTTTGTGCAAGCAAATGCCTTTTTCTGGTTGTGTATTTTCCAATGGACACAATATTTGTGAAGCCATTCAGGTCAAGAGAATTTTTTGGTTAGAGACATCACAACTTATTGACCGTTGATGGTTTGGGGTTTATTGACCATAGTTTAATTTTATTTTCATATGTGTTTGTTGTTTCTATTATAAAGTTAAGTTGTTTATATATATTCAAACTTAACGGAAAATTTTGTCAGAGGGGAATTTTATTGAATTTCATTGTTGTGAACACGAAGCAAGTGACTATGTTTTCATCTAATAAGGTTAATTACAAGTTGAAATAGATGATGCACCATAAGGAAGTGTTGGTCGTCAAGAAACTGACACACATTTAATCATATATTTCAACAAGAACACCACATTCACTTTGCTAAAATAAAATGATAAAGGAAGAAACAAAGAAATCACTAATTACTATGCATTAAGAAACCCAATGAAAGACATGCCTTAAAAAAGGTAATACCATGTTGTAATTCTTACACTTTAAAATTTAAAATCTTCATTTCTTGCCATCTTGCAAAGGAACCTCAAATAAGAATTCAATATGGGTTAACTCATGTGTCTACATTAACAATATAGATTTACTAAGACTACCCTCCTCAAAATAGCAGGATTTTCTATCACTTGTTAGTAATTTCTAAGTATTTTATGTGTAAGGTTAGTAGATCAACTATTCTGTCATATACAAAAACTTGAGGCATACTTCATTAGAAACTATCCAAAGAATTGACATGAAGATGAGTAAATGATAGAATACGACTATTCTTACTAGATCAGAAAGTGGTTGGGGGAAGGAAAGCCAAAAACTCAAGATATCAATAAGTTCAACAATTCTACCATCTATTCATCTGATTCAAACCTTTAGGGATCCTAAAGACCAAGTTTAATCTTTAAAAACCTTCCCCCTTTGCCCTCTTTCCTTCATCAAGTGTCGAAACTCCCTCATTCTCCATTTCCTTATCTTCTTCTTCTTTTCCTAATGGAACCGCATCATCTTGTTCCTTAAAGGCATCCTCACAAACATAGCCCTACGTAGAAAGCAACTTCCCTCCCCACACTGTGTCTTATCTCATAACATGCCAATCGTAATAAAAAGGGTGCATTATTATCTCAAACACCATATTCCTCACTTCATCGCCAGTAGGAGTGAGAGATGGCCACCCATTGAATATGTTATTCAAACCTCTGTAATAAGCATAACTTTCTTCACCAGATTCTAAAATATTGTTCTTTAAAAAAATGTTAACATTTTGTGGAAGTCGTGAAAGAGAACCCTTTCTATTTGTATTGTTTTGGTTCCCATTTTCTTTCCTTTCCACTGCAGGAAGAGGTGCTCCAAAAGAACTTATCTGGTTTATAGTGCTATACTTAATATTATCAACATTATTTGTGAACACATGGTTATGGCATACAACTACAGTTGGGAAATCTGAATTTGATTCTAGATTTGTTTTTGTTAAGTTCAACTTCACTGCCATTTTTGAACATTGGTTTAACCTTATCTTGCTCATCTTCAACAATAGGAAGGTTTGGTGGGTGCACGATTATTATAGGAGTGCTTACTTTATCTTTTTCTTTGGGTTTTATTTCTTTGTCTTTCTCACTCTCGTTATTTTTCTTTTTTTATTCACCATCCTACAAGTTGTAACATTTATTCCCCAAGATCTAGGCTGGAAATTTTCAGATGAAGGCAGAGTAGTTTTTACACCAATGCCTCTTTTGTTTCTCCCTTTTCTACGATTTTGTGTAGTGTTTGCTACAAAAAAATCATCTATAGCAACATCATGGTGGGCCTTTAATGCAAAAATGTTTGAATCCAATTTCATAAGCCTACCACAATATGCAACAAAATTGAGACTCTACCCTAGCCAATGCACACCAAAGTTGCACATTTTCCATTGATTGTAACCCACGTAGTCATCAATATAAAAAATGCATTTCTTTAGCAATCACATACAAGGCACAACAGATTGCATCCACAAGAAAAAAAATTTAAAGAAAAAAAATGTTAAAATTCACTCTATAGAAGCTCTTACCTATGCTTCCCAAAAGTGTTGATGCTTCTGAGAAATCCTAGCAGGAAACCTAATAATTCATCTCTAAAAAGATCCACCCAAAGTGGAACCTATTGTAGGAGGAGAAGGAAGTGACATATAACCATATCCACATCCATAAGGTGGATAAGGATATGGATAACGAGTTTTTTCATTTGAATGATTCCACCATGTTACAAGATCCCATGGTCCTATAGTGAAACATACAAATTATAAATCCAAGTAAGAAAAAACAATTAAAAAATTTCAAATGTTTTCCTTGTAAGGACAATAATAATTGATTGAATTTAACTTGAAGGAATGTTGCTATTGAGATACCTTTAATATTTTTAAACAATAATTTAATTATTAAAAACAATGAATGTAGTAGGCATGAAAAAATAGTTCCCATGTTTAAACAATTAATTCTGAAGGTATTATAACAACATACATTTGCATTGAGTGCATATAGATTCTTTGAACTATTGTCTAGATATAATGATATATTTATAATACCCCTAGGCACATGCTCCAACAGGCAGTAGGAATGAATTCATGAAATATCGGCATGCAGAAACTGTTAGACAAGACTCATCACTGAGAGGAATAGTGCACATGAATTCCCAAGGGAAAAAGCTCTTGAACAGTTAGAATTTGCGTAGTCAAAGGTGGTTAGGAAAATCTCACAAAATAACACTACGAACATAGGAGATGTATTAAATTTATTCAAATTTTTTGGACTTGAATGAAATATCTAATCTATGAATAATGTGGATCATTGTAAGAAGTTCAATTTGTCAGTATTGTGCATCCTTTTATCCCAATTGAAAATACTTCATGCTTCCTGGTTTCGATCAAAATCACACCTTAAAATTAGTTTCCAAATGTATGATTGTGTAGATGATTAAAAAATCGATAATGTGACCATGACCAGGCATCTGAATAAGAATGTCCATCAACCAACTCATATTAGACCACAACACAAAATATAGGACAATCAAGCAAGAATCCTTCTAATATTATTAGAAGTGGTTGTTGTTGATTGGAAATTGGATTACTATGCATTTTTCAATACTATAAATGCAATTAGTCCACCGGAAACATTCTAGCACGTAACTTAGTCTTGCAACTTGCCTACCCACTAGTTGCAACCATAGATAGATAGAGCAGAAAGCCTACAAGCAAGTGAAACTTAAAATTATCATTGCAACTACTAGAGATAGGAATTGTCACAACCCTAATATATTTTGCTTGACTGCAAAATTAAATTTTCTATTATAATATTTGTTGACATCTTCTATAACAATGTTCAAGGTATCAAACCTTTGTGACATGAATGTACTTACCCATGTTGTTCAATAGGTTCAAAACCTCTCCATTGCGTTGGAATTGGTTGCAAATAACTCCATTGTCTCAACAATCTTACAACATATTCTATTCTGATCAGCTCGTTCATGGAATAATTATATCATGTGAAATATATTGCACCCAATGCCACAGAAGTTCTAAAATCCATCATAATTCTCAGTATCACATATGTGTTGTTGTCCAACTTTACTTTTGGAAGGTAAAGTATGGCAGTCTTACCATCAAAATATATTGATGTGATATCATCGTCGGTAGGAATGAATTTGATCACTTTATCTTGGAGAAAATCCCCTCAATGGTCATATCCAAACTCATTTGGGGCACCTTTTTCATTTGAGATATCTACTATTGAACAACAATCAATTGGAGGGAAACATTCTAAGTTGAACCTTCTGATTGAATTTTTATCCTTAGATGGTTTTAGTGCAGGTTTGGATATTTGGTTCTTTCTCGTTGTGTTTCTTTGAGAAACATATTTACAAAGGAGCTAGCAGATAAGCTTACTGAAATTTGTAGGCTTATGAAGCATATGAGGGGAGGAAGATACGAGAATTCCATCATTTTGTAACTGGAGAAGCATCTACTTGGAGTGCAGAAAATTGTTACCAAGGATATTTCTTCTTCAAGTTTTTTTTTTCTTTTTCTGATTGTTAATATTTAAAATGCAATATCTGCTAAGAAAGTGGTTCAACAACTTGAATTTGTAGGCATTGAACTGTTTTAAGGGAAGAATACTTTCCTAAGATTGATTATAAAATTTATTTTTTTCACATCTTCCATTCAATGATTCTATTTCTTTCAATCCATAGAAGAAAGATCTGATTGAAGTTTGTGAACTCGTTAAATCATCCTTTGTTTTTGGATTAAATCCCTATGGGGAATTTATTCATTCAATCTCATCCAGAGAAGGAATTTTTTTTCAAAATAAGGGAGTGAAAGAACTGGGAAAATTATTTAAGAATCTACTGGCCTTTCTATGTGATTTGACGATCTGCTATGATGGGATAGTCATAAATACTTGTGGAAAATTATTCATTCACTTTGAATATGAGAATAGAATCTCTTCAGTAGCATGTAAATCATCAAACAAGCTGAGGGATTCTAGGAGTTGCTTGGATCATTATTCTCCAGGAGAAATGTAGGGACCCCAACTGCTAGAACAATTAAAAACATTGAATTACAAAGCACTTATTGATTATTTTCAAAAACTATTTCTCCTTAGGACATACTTAAGGAAATGATAATGAGTATATATAATTATGCCTTACAACCAAATGATCGACGATCAATTCTTCACACGAGAAGTTATTGTGTTGATGAAACAATTTTGAGGAGAAAGTGACAAGAATTTTCTCTCCAAATTGGGACATCCTTTGAAAGATTTTTCTCTCCAAATTGTTGTTAAGTAAGTGGATCTGTGTGTTGCATTTTTAGTTTAAATTTTGCTACATATAATCATAAAATATTACCATCTAGGTCAATCATCTAACCAGTCTGATTTAGAATGCATTTTTGTATGTAAAATTTGACCTTTATAAAAACTTGTGAATGAACTGATTCTTGTTTTAAGTTCTCTAGTTGATGATTGTCTTCACCTTTAATATTAAAAAAACTACACCATAGAATTTTGGGTATTCTCTCCCCAAATCAATGTTCCTCAAAACTGTCGAAATCATGTATGATCCTACATAGTATAAGTCGGCCACAGATGGCATTCTTAGCTCGTCTCTCGTGGTAGGTATGATCCTGATAGATGATTCATCATTGAAAAAAAGGAACAAAAACAACATTGCTTGCTATTATCGGGGTGCTTCCTAGGTCATAGCCATCATCAGGAAACTACACTCTAGCATAAGAGTTCTTGCAACATATCCTAGCTCTTTTGTTTCCCCTGGTTACAAATCTCAATAAGGTGACACATTTAATACTCCAACACAGTTGAGGTCACTCAACAATTTTCTCCCCGCATGTTATGAAAAAACTACCCAGGATAGTACTGCTAATATCATTTTATCCTTTCTGCTCCACTGTTCTATTTTGAAAAATAAAGCTTTTCATCCCTCAAGTTTTCGTTGTAGTTTTGTTTTAACTTTTAAATTTCAAGGGTTTTGTTTTCCCTTGTTTGTGTTAGTAAATTTTTTTAAGATTTGTGTGAGCTTTCTTTGTTTTTAATAGAAAACAAAAAGCACAAAATAAGGCCAAAAACTGTTGGCGGTTTCCAAAAGCAACCAAGGAAGTAATAGGGCATATTTCGAAAACATTGTTGAATTAGGACTATTTGTACGTGGAATCGATGCATAGAAATGGAATTTATTAGACTACGATGGAACCTAATTTATGTAGCTTTGAGTCACTTGTTATTATTAAGGATTCGATCTTTAACAAAGCATTGAAAGGATCTGAGACAGAGACACTGGGACAGAGAAAAATGAGGGAAATTCGAGTCTGTAGGAAGAGAGATAGGCCATTAGGGGCCTGCTGACCGGGCTTGCATGTTAGGGGCCTACTGAGCTTGTTATGGGCTTTCTGTTACAGAATTCAAGAATGCATTGGAAATCAATTGATAAATAAGGCAAGGCGGGTTAACCTTACAGTAAGGCATGGTAGGGAAGGAAAGGCCATGTCTTCTTTTTCGCCTTCACTTATATGTTCTAGGGTTCATTGATGCGATTCAAAACCCCCGAATCAATTTTAGGGTTCCACTACTTGCATTCAGGATATCAATTTTAGTGTTCCACAAAAAGATACAAGCACCATTCACAAAGATACAAGAACCATTCACAACATTTTTACAGTAAAATTACGTGGGATAGAATCGACAATAAATTTGGGAAATTATGGAAAAGAGAGGATAAATACCTCTCCAGAACTAGCAGAGGTTGTGGCTCCGTGCTCCAGTCCCAATTTGACCACAAAATCGCTAGTCCAATATCCTCCAATAGCTCTAGGGGTTTTCACCTGAGTTCTGGGGAATTATTTTTGGGTCGTATGCTCGGGAGCTCACGGTCTAGTTAAACCACTATGGCGAAGAAGCTCGGGAGCTCACGGTCTGGTTAAACCACTACAGCAAAGAAATTGCGGCCCGCCAAAACGAAAATATGTTGATGATTTTTTTTAGTTTATATTACACATTATATAATTTTATTATTGAACTTAAATGCATATATTTAGGGGAATGCAATAGATATAGATCATTTACAAACTTACCCCTAGTCAAGTTCTTAGAAGTTAGTTGTTTCAAAAAAAAATTTAACATTGTCCATTTTGAAATATTTTGAAAATCTGAGTGAAATAAAGAAAATATTTACTTTCAGTTGTTTAAAAAGAATATTTTAACCTTTTTCATTTAGAAATATTTTGAAAATATAAAATATAGGAGTGAAATGAAAGATAAAAGTGAAATCAAATAATTAACTTCATTTTTATCTAACATATTTCTTCCAAATTTGATGATCGATGAACAAAGAAAACTAACGAATTAGTTGATACTAAAAACTCGGTTTTTTTTTTTTTAGTTTGGTAAAATCTCAACACTCAACGTGATTCCTTGGGCGCCCTCACATGCCCCGACCCAACCTGCCCAAACTTCTTTCCTTGGGCGCTCTCAAACAGCACGACTCGACCTGACCCGACCCGACCATGTTTCCTTGGGCGCCCTCACACGACTCGACCCGCCCGAACGAATGCACAAGGGAGAAAATGGCAAACGGGTCACACGAATGTGCATAAGGCACACGGGTGGTCACAACTTAGAATTTTTTATACAACCTCCCTAACACGACTTGACCCGACCTGACGCGAACATGTTTCCTTGGGTGCCCTCACACGACATGACCCGATCCACCTGAACAAAGGCAAAATTGAACACACGGAAAATGGGTCGCACGAACATGCACAAGGCACACAGGCGATCACAACTTAGCAGCTTTTATAGGACCACCCTCACATGACCTAACCCGACCCACCCGAATGCGTTTTGATTGGCGCCCTAACACGACTCAACCCGACCCGACCCACCCAAACGCATTTTCCTAGGCACCCTCACACGACCCGACCCGACCCAACCCGACCTGACCCGCCCGAACGTGTTTCCTTGGGCGTCCTCACTCGACATGACCTGACCCGACCAACCTGAACGCGTTTCCTTGGACACCCTCGCACCACTCGACACGACCCAACCCAGATGTGTTCATTGGGCGCCCTCACACGAGCATTGGGTGCCCTCACACGGCACGACCCGACCCGACCCGACTCGAACGCATTTCTTTGGGTGCCATAACCCGACCCGACTCGACCTAACCTGCTTGAACGTCGAAGGCATGAGGGAGAAAATGGCAAAGAGGACACATGAACGTGCACAAGGAACATGGGCGGTCACATCTTAGCATTTTTTATGCGACCTTCCTCACACGATCCGAATTGAATGCATTTCCTGTGGCGCCCTCACACAACATGACCTGACCTTCCCGAATGAAGGCACGAGGGAGAAAATAGAAAACAAATTGCACAAATCTACACAAGGAACATAGGCGGTCACAACTTAGCATTTTTTATATGACCACCCTCACACGACCCGACCCGACCCACCCGAACGCATTTCCCGGGGCGCCCTCAGATGACCCGACCTTCCCGTACACATTTTCGTAGGCACCATCACACGACCCGACCTGATCACCCGACCCGCTCAAACACGTTTCCTTGGGTGAGCTCACACGACCCGACCTGACCCACCTCGACCTGCCCGAATGCTTTTCCTTGGGCACCCTCACACAGCACGACCTGACCGGACCCTCCCGAACGCTTTTCCTTAGGTGCCCTCACATAACACGACCCGACCCACATGAAGGCGTTTCCTTGGGCGCCCTCTCATGATCTGACCTAACCCGACCCACTCGAACGCATTTTCGTGGGTGCCCTCACACGACACGACCTGACCTGACCCGACCTGCCGAATGCGTTTCCTTGGGTGCCCTCACATGACATGACCCAACCCGACCCGCCCGAATGTGTTTCCTTAGGCAACCTCACATGGCACGACCCAACCAGACTCGATCACCCGACCTACCCAAATGTGTTTCCTTGGGTGTCCTCACCAGACCTGACACGACTCAACCTAGACACGTTCCATGGGTGCCCTCACACGACCTGACCTTACCCGACCCGCCCGAATAAGTTTCCTTGGGTGCCCTCACAGTACGACATGAGCCAACCTGACCTGAATCGAACACGTTTCCTTGGGCACCATCACAAAACCCGACTCGACTCGACCATCCCGAACGTCGAAGGCAAGAGGGAGAAAATGACAAACGGGTCACACGAACGTGCACAAGGCACACAGGCAGTCACAACTTAGAATTTTTATACGGCCTCCCTCATACGATCCATCTCGAACACGTTTCCTGTGGCGCCCTCACACGGCACAACCTGACCCGCCTGAACGAAGGCACGAGGGAGAAAACGAAAAATGGATTTCACAAATGTGCACAAGGCACATGGGCGGTCACAACTTAGGTTTTTTTATACGGCCACCCTCACACGACCTGACCTGACCCGACCTGACTTGCCCTAATACGTTTTCCTAGGTGCCCTCACACGACCCGACCTAACCCGCCCTGACCTGCCCAAACTTGTTTCCTTGGGAACCCTCACACGACATGACCTAACCTGACTCACTCGAACGCATTTCCTTGGGTGCCCTCACACGATCTGACCCGACCCGCACAAACGCGTTTCCTTGGGCGCCCTCACATGACCCGACCCGAACCAACCCGACCCGACCCGCACAAACGCATTTCCTTGGGCGCCCTCACATGACCAGACCCGAACCGATCCGACCTGCCCGAAAGAGTTTCCTTGGGCACCCTCACATGACCTGATCCAACCCGACCTGCCTAAACTCGTTTCCTCGGGATCCCTCACAATTTTTCATATATTATGAAGTTGGGGGCGAGACTTATATTTAGGAAAATGGTTGATTTAATATTATATATATATATATATATATATATATATATATATATATATATATATATATATATATATATATATATATATATATATTATATATCGTCGATATTTCAAAGATTCCGACGCTTTTTGGGTAATGTCGCAAGAGCGACAATTTTTGGCGAGATTAAAAAATTGAGAAAAAATTGGGAACTTTCCGACAATATGTCAAAACTTTCGGAACTAAAGTGTCGGAAAATTGACCATATGTACTAGTGTATATGCTCTCGTTATTGTTTATTTTTTTCGTTAATAATTCATTCCTAGATAATTTCTGTAAAGGGTTAAAACCTAGATTAGGTATCAGAGTTGTTTCGGCTTCAAGGGGACACCTTTGCTGCTGAGGATTTTTTTTGTGCGGGCCTGTGGTAGACCCTGTTCAATTGGAGATCTCCAAGATCGATTCTTACGATGAAAGAAGATGGTGAGGAGTGGAAAGATAAAGATCGAGAAATTTTATGGTCAAAGTTTTGAGTTGTGGAAGCTCAAGATGGAGGATTTGCTGGTGGATAAAGATCAGTGGATCATGGTAGATCTAGGTGCTAAACCAATGAAAATGTGAGATGAAGACTAGGTGAATTTGGATCAGAAGGCAAAGAGCACAATACGATTGTGTATCTTAGATTCAGTATTGTTGAATGTATCTGGGGAAGTTACGGTGAAGACTTTGTGGGTCAAGTTAGGGACTTTGTACCAATCTAAGTCTCTGGTGAATAAATTGTTCCTGCGGAAAAATATGTATAACCTGAGGATGAAGGATGGAGACTCGGTGACAGAGCATATGAACGCCTTCAATACTGTGGTAATTAAGTTGTCATATGTTGATATTAAAATATCATATGAAGATAAGTGCAATAGTTCTTTGTGTTCTTTACCAGATTCATGGGATAGTTTGGTTATTACAATAGGTAGAAATACAACTACCTTGAATTTTGATGAAATTGTCTCAGCCTTGTTGTTAGAGGAAATGATACGGAGAAATATGGAGGGAAAAAATGGAGATGCCTTATCTATACGAGGAAAGTCTCGAGTAAGAAACAAAAATAAGTTTTTGAGTGAGAGATCTAAATCTCCATGAAAGCTTGTAAAGGCATGTTGGAAATGCAGAAAGGAAGGGCACTTCAAAAAGGACTGTAGATATAAAGCTCCTGAGAAAGGAATGGATTTGATGATTCTCCTTCTGTAGAGGCAAAAATCATCTCAGATGAAGGTGGGGAAGTGTATTTATCTTCTTCATCAAATATGCATGTAGATCATGAGGCATGGTTGACTGACTTAGGTGCATCCTTTCACTTCACTCCCCATAGGGAGTGGTCTTGTGAGTATGAGAAGTATGACGGCGGAGATTTATTGTTAGGGGATGATAGGAAGGCCAAAATCGTCAGACGTGGAAAATTCAAGCTGAAGCTACAAGGTGGAAGGATTAGAACACTTCCTGGTGTTCTGCATATTCCTACATTGGCGAGAAATCTAATTTATGTAAGCAATATGGATGATGCAGGTGTAAAAATAGTGTTTGAGAAAGATACCTGCAAGATGGTTCGGGGAGCACTAGTATTAATTCGGGGATTTTGGACTGGAACTATGTACAAGCTTTAGGGTAGCACTATTATTGATGGGTGCAACAATTTTGTGGTCCCTGAAAGTGGAGCCGAAAGCTTAGCGGTCTCTGGAGAAAAGACCATGTTAGGGAATCAAAGGCTTGGACATATTGGAGAGAAGGGCCTCTGAATACTGCATGGTAATGGTATGGTAGAAGGTATGTCTAATTTCTCTATGGATTTCAATTTCTGTGAACATTGTGTATATGGGAAGCAGAATTGGGTGATTTTTCCTTTTGGTGTTAAGAGGGCGAACAAGATATTAGAGCTTGTGCACAGTGATGTGTTTGGACCTGTGTCGGTTCCATGATTGGGAAAGTATGTGTACTATGTTTCATTCATAGATGACTTCTCAAGGAATACATGGATCTATTTCTTGAGGAAGAAATCTGAAGTCTTTGACAAATGTAAATAATTTAAGGTTCTGGTGGAAAACTAGATAGAGAAGAAGATAAACGTGTTGAGGATAGATAATGGTGAAGAGTTCTGCAAAAAGGAATTTGAAGAGCAGTGTGGTATAGCACGACAGAAGACTACTCCATACACACCTCAGAAAAATTGAGTTGCAGAAAGAATGAACAGAATGTTGATGGAAAAACCAAGAAGAATGCTCAGTGGTACTGGGTTAGGACAGGAATTATGGGCAGAGGCAGTGGATATTGCTTGTTACCTGGTTTATAGATCACCTTTATTGACATTGGAGGATAAGACTCCACGTGAGGTATGGACTGGTAAGAAACCCTCTCTCTCACATCTGAGGGTATTTGGATGTGATGAATATGCACATGTTCCAAAGGATAAAATGACTAAGTTGGATAATAAATATGAAAGGTGCATCTTTATTGGGTATAAGGATGGTTTAAAAGGTTAAAGGATTTGGAACCCAGAAATAAGGAAGGTTGTGTATAACCGATATGTGGTGTTTAGAGAGGTGAAATATGTTATTAAACATAAATTCCTACCAAAGGAACCTGAGAAGATAAATTTTGATCTAAAGGAGGATTAATCAAACTCTACAATGGAACAGGATGTGGAAGAGGAAGAGCCACAAACTCCAGCTGTAAAAAGATCAGTTCGGGAAAGAAGGCAACTAGAAATGTATAGTCCATCTGCTTTATGCTCAAATTTTGATTTAACTATCACTGATGATGATCCTGAAAATTTTAGGGAGGCAGTGGATTCAGAGGATGGAAAACTCTTGAAGGAGGCCATGGTTGAATAAATGGAATCCTTGCACAAAAATGAGGCATGGGATCTGGTGGAGTTTTCGGCTGGAAGGAAGCCCATCGGGAGAAAATGGTTGTTTAAGAAGAAGATGAATGTAGAAGGCAAGGTGGAGAAGTACAAATATCGATTGTTAGCAAAAGGTTATTCCCAAGTGTCGGGAATTGATTTTGGTGATATTTTTCTCCTATTGCCATGTTTACTTCTATTAGAGTACTTTTATTTGTTTTTGTTGCATTTGATTTTGAGGTAAAATAGATGGATGTGAAGACAACATTTCTTCATGGGGATCTCGAAGAGGATATCTACATGAAGCAACCTGAAGGGTTTACGGTGAAGGGAAAGAAAGAACTAGTATGCAGGTTAAAAAAGCCTCTGTATGGGTTAAAATAGTCACCAAGGATGTTGTATCAAAAATTTGATACCTATATATGGGGACTTGGCTTCACCAGAAGAAAAGAGGACCACTGTGTGTATTTTAAATTAATTGGTGACCGTGTTATTTATTTGTTCTTGTATATGTATGATACGTTGCTGGTTGGAAATGACAAAGAAATTATCCAATATTTGAAGACCCAATTTTTCTCCAAATTCGACATGAAGGATCTTGGTGCTGCAAACTATATTTTGGGCATGGAAATTAAGAGAGATCGGGCAAAGAGGAAGCTCTGGTTAAACTAGAGGAAGTATGTCGAGACAATATTGCAAAGGTTCAATATGCAGGATATTAGACCCATGAAGGTTCCTATTCATGTAGGTGTAAATCTATCTTTTGAAAAATGTCCCAAGCCATAAGGAGAAGAGGAGGATATGTCTCGTGTTCCAAATGCAAGTGCAGTGGGTAGCCTGATGTATGCAATGGTTTGTACTAAACCAGAAATTACACATGTAGTGGGAGTATTGAGAATGTTTAGGTCAAAACCATGGAAGGAGCATTGGAAAACAATGAATCGGGTTTTCAAATATTTGTGTGGCACTAGTGATTATGGTTTGTGCTACCAAGGAAGACCAATATTGGACAGAGTTTTGTACATCCAGGTTTTTTTTTATGCAGACTTGGCTAGAGATCTGGACCAAATAATATCTACAAGTGGGTATGTGTTTAGCCTATTTGGAAGTGCATTGAATTGGATGAGTAAAAGACATTCTATAATGGATCTTTCAACTACAGAGGCAGAGTACATGGAAGCCACTCATGT
Organism: Pinus albicaulis; assembly: GCA_034641835.2. Classification (NCBI taxonomy): domain Eukaryota; kingdom Viridiplantae; phylum Streptophyta; class Pinopsida; order Pinales; family Pinaceae; genus Pinus; species Pinus albicaulis. The sequence continues at coordinate 177,212,582 of CM076576.1, read as the reverse complement.
AAGTAAGGAAGCATTTTGGTTGCGGATATTGTGTTCAAGTATGGGCTTGGTGCAGGGAGCTATAAGGATAGACTGTGATAGCCAAAGTGAAATTTTCTTGGCTAAGAACCCTGCTTATCATTCAAATACAAAGCACATTTATGTTCAATATCACTTTGTGAGAGATATGGTTGAGGATAAAAAGGTGTTGCCAGTAAAGGTGGATACTTTGAAGAATGTCGCAAATGCATTGACGAATTTTGTGAGCACTTAGAATTTCTCTTGGTGTAGAGAAACAAAGGGTGTTGCAGGGCTGGACTAATGATTAAGATCTCTTGTGGCCCCCTGCGGAAATAAAACAACAAGTGGGAGAATTTTGGGTGTGTGTTATATTATTTTCATGAATAGTCACACGCGCGGGAGGGAGGGGGATGATAGCCCTTATAGGTTCGTTGCGTTGGGCACAACCCCCCCTGTCTAGGGGTTTGAAGGGTGTGGGTAGTCCCCTACATGGGGTCCGTGGAAGCACCACGAGAAATTTTTTTGGACCCTATTTTAGGTGGGTGGACCCACCTATGGTTTTTCACATGGTTTTAAGGCATGATGGTTTTCTTTCCCTAGTATTTTGTAGATCTGGTCAAGGGAACCACGGCTATGTTCTAATCCAGGGTTAATGGAATGTCGTTTATGAATGCTTCAGCATGTGTATATATGTGTTGTAACACTAAAAGGAATATAATGAAAACTCAAGCTCATAGTCTCGATTTGGGATCCAGGGGAAAAATATCTGTGTATATTTGTTTTATCTTTTATGCTCTCGCTATTGTTTATTTTCTTGCTTCAAGAATTCATTTTCAGATAATTTTTGGACAGGGTTAAAACCTATAGGTAAAGAATATAATTTTGATTCTTTCTATAATTTTCTAATTAGGCACATTAAGAGTTTTTTGATGAAGGTAAACTTGAGAATAATCTACATTGCCATCTCCTTAAGGAAAAGGTCAACATAACTACAAAGAAAGGCGACGTGGATACGATTAGGAGAAATATCATGTAGGTTTCCATGATAAGGATTTTATTTAGTAGATTAATAAGAATAAGCATTAAGATTCACCATTGACTTAGAAAAGTAAACAAAAAAATACCTAGCAATATTGTAGAAAAGAAGGATATGCTGAGAAGGCTTGTCATAAGAAGATCAATGATCTTGAGGAAAAGGTAAAATGGATTGGAGGTGTTGACCAATTGACTAATAAATATACAACATTAACTTTTAGAAGTTAAGGGAGAAAACTATGCATTTCATATTAGTAATTCTTAGCCATTTCATGTTCACACTTCTAAAAGTGAGTGCATAGTTGATTCTGGTTGTACTCATAATACAATGAAGGATGCTTCAAGCTTTTATTCATTAACTAAGGCTAAATAAGAAGACATAATTTTTGTATATTTTTATGCACTCATTGTTAATGGTTTTGTTAAGGATTGAGTGTCATAATGTTGTGACCATAGATATGTATCATGTACCAAGCTTCAAATGCAATTTGTTTTCTATACCCCAACTAACCATATCTAGTAATATGATTGAATTATGCCCTAATAGGGATGTTGTGAAGAATGTCAAAAATGATTTTTTTTTTTTTTGCTATTATCAAACCTAAATATATATTGTCTATGTTCTTTGATTTCCCTAAGAAGGATTCATGAGATATTGTATTCATAGCTAGCACCGAAAAATGAAATAGAATTTTGCATGAGATAATCAAACATCTGAATTTTCAAAATAATAAATTAAAATTCACATTTAATGTAGTTAGTGAAATACTTCAGGTAGTACCTCTTGATGTTGTATGTGAAGGGTCTGTGGTTGAAAAAAATCAATGAGATACATTTAAGATATGAAATTCTTGAAGAGAAAACTCTTAGTGGGGACTCATACATAATGATTATTGCAAAAAGAACCAAGCATCATTTTTTGGAGTGAAATATATGTTTTAACCTTCATTGATGATTATTCTAGGAATATATGGATATATTTCCTAATGAATAAGGACCATGTATTTAAATATTTAAATGAATTCAAAAAAATGTTTTAAAATCAATGTGGTCAACCACTAAGATGTCTAAGATTTGAAAATGGAGAAGAATATTTCAACAATATATTTGAGTGTTTTTCATCACAAAATGGTATTTCTTGGTAGATATATGTATCTTACACATCTCTGCAAAATAATATTGTTCAAAGGAAGAATAGAGCTTATAATATTGAAATGTAAAGGTGTTTTATTTATGCCAAAGTTTAGATAACTAGATTTTAGGTAAAGGTTGTCTACTAAAATTATCTTCTGAACATTGTTCTAATTGAATTTGTATGGAATGTGCCTCCTCTTTAGAAATGGAGTAGAAAGACACTCACCATGGAATTTGGACACACGATACAAAAACATTACTAAAAAGTATATTGTTTTGGTACTATATAAAAGAATTTGGTACCAAACCCTAAGGATGAACATAAAAAGTTCATTATTAATAGGAATAATGACATCCTATAACTCTAGGGAGATTCACTTTTATACAAGGAAGATCAAATTTTTTAATGAAGTCTATGAGAAGTTAACAAAATTGTTCAATAAGATAAATTAAAGGTTATTTAGATTGAGAAAGAATTGATATATTTAGCCCTAGCTCCTTTGATAGGATTGAATACTATTTGGTTTGAGTGAAGTGGGCTTTAGTGAAGGTTAGATGAATGTGAAAAAATATTTTTAAATGAAGGATGGTTTGCTTATAGAACTAATTTTAATGACTTTGAATAGATCCTATGATTTTTTTTTTCGACATTATATGATAGATGGGACCCCAAAAAAGAAGATGGTAAAGAATACACTTTTGATTCTTTATATGATTTTCTAATTAGGCACATATAAAGTTGGTTGTTGTAGGTAAACTTGAGAATAATATACATGTTTGTCTCTTTAAGTAAAAGGTCAACATAACTACAGAGAAATAAGTTGTGGATACAATTAGGAGAAATAGCATGAATATTTCGATGCTAAGGATTGTATTGACTAGATTAATAGGAATAAACATGACAATTCACCATTGACTTACAAAAGTAAGCAGAAAATTACCTAGCAATATTACAAAAAAGAAGGATATGCTGAGAAAGGCTTGCCATAAGAAGATCGACGATATTGAGGAAAAGGTAAAATGAATTTGAGGTTTTGACCAATTGACTAATAAATATACAACATTAACTTTTAGAATGTAAGGGAGATAAATATGCTTTTTATATTAGTAATTCTTAGCCATTGCATGTTCACACTTCTAAAATTGAGTGGATAGTTGATTCTGGTTGTATCCATAATACAATGAAGGATGCTTAAAACTTTTATTCATTAAATAAGGCTAAGTAAGAAGACATAATTGGTGTAGATGTTTATGCACTCATTGTAATGGGTTGTGTTAAAGATTAAACTTCATAATGTTGTGATCATTGACATGTATTATGTACCAAGCTTCAAAAACAATTTGTTTTCTATACCCCAACTAACCCAAACTAGTAAGATGATTGAATTGTGCCCTAATAGGGATGTTGTGAAGAATATCAACAATGATTTTATTTCTATTGTTGAGGGTATTATCAAACCTAAATATATATTGTTTATGTTCTTTGATTTCCCTAAGCATGATCCATGATATATTGTATTCATAGCTAGGACCAACAAATGAAGTAGAATTTTGCATGAGATACTCAAACATCTGAATTTTCAAAGTAATAAATTAATATTCACATTTAATGTAGTTAGTGAAATCCTTGAGGTACTACCTCTTAATGGTGTATGTGAAGGGTGTGTGGTTGAAAAGCATAAATGAGATGCATTTAAGATATGAAAGTCTTGAAGAGAAAAGTCTCAGTGGGAACTCATCCATAGTGACTTTTGTAAAAATAACTAAGCATCTTTTTTTGGAGTGAAATATACGTTTTAACCTTTATTGATTATTTTTCTATGGATATTTGCATATATTTCCTAAATAATAAGGACCATGTATTAAAATTTTAAATGAATTCATAAAAATGGTTTTAAAGCAATGTGGTCAACCACTAACATGTTTAACATTTGAAAATGTAGAAGAATATTTCAGCAAGATAATTGAGTGTTTCTTGTAACAAAATGGTATCTCTTGGTAGATACATGTATCTTACACAACTCTGCAAAACAATATTTCTCTAAGGAAGAACAAAGCTTAGATTGGAATGGAAAGTTGTTTGCTTTAGGCCAAAGGTTATCTAACTAGATTTTAGGTAAAGTTTGACTACTAAAATTATCTTCTAAACGTTGTTCCAAATGAATTTTCATGGAATGTCGATCCTCTTTAGAAATGGAGGTGAAAGAAACCCACTTTCGTATCTTAGAACATTTGAATTTATATCTTGGGTTCATATTCTAGATGATAAGTAGAAGAAGTTGGATGCAAAGGGTCATGCTTGTATTCTAGTAGGATACTTAAATGAGTTGAAAGTATATGGGCTATGGGCTATTTGATTTAGTTAATGGGAAGCTATTTATAGCAGGGATGGTGTATTTGATGAGAAAACTTTAGGTAATGTGTCATTTAACTCCTCTTATACCATTTTAAGTAGTGATCCAATTGAAATTTTGAGGATTTATAGATCTACTAATATAGATATTGCATTTATTGAAATGTTAACCATTTTATTAATTGGGAAGCTAAATCATGTCCAAACTATGACAAACCTATTTAACTAGAGTTGAATACAAGAAATAGATTTACCAACTACTTAAATATGGCCTCTCATGGTGAATTTTTTTTCATGACTCTTTCTACCAAGGACATTAGTCTTCCCTTATGAGTGGCTAAGACAATTGAAAATGTTTGTGTTTACGTAAGTAATGCAAATAAATCAGAGAAGACTAGAGGATAACAATATTGTGGAAATGTTTCCTTGATGAAACATGTGATAAAACCATGTAATCTTCATACATATGTAGATGCACATGGTTTACCTAAATAGTAGAATTATATGAGTGAATATTACAATACATTGATTAAAAATAAAACTTGGGAATTAATTCTTTCATTGCAAGGAAGAATGTGGTTAAATGTCGATGGATATATAAGACTGAATTCACATTAAAGGGTGTTGAGAGACAAAAGGCTCATTTAGTACTGATTTTTTTTTTAAGTGAGAAGGTATCAAATACACTAACACTTTTCCCTATTTACAAATTCAAAATTATGTTTTACTTTTTCTTTCACATGCTAATAATATTAGATGTGAGGTTACATGGATGTCAAGATTTATTTCTTACATCATGATCTAACTTAAGAGTTTTAAATGGAGTGATATGTAGGCTTCGAGAAGGATGTTAGTCTCATGTGTTTATTAAATAAATCATTGTATTATTTGAAATAGGCCCTAAGGCATGACATGAGAATATTGATAGGTTATTTATCAATCTTGGTTACAAGTATTGTGAATGAGAGAAATATTTATGTATTGCAAATGAATGTTTATATTTTGATAGTTTGCAGTATATGACAATGATTTGATCATGAATAATGTGAGTGTTAACTTGATTTTAGATCTAAAGAAGATGATAGATATATTTGAAATGACTACATTGATTTATGCCATTTACTTTTTGGCATCCAAGTCTTGCGGATGGATGAATCTATATTTATTCCTCAACCTAAGTATGGTTTGTATTTTTTGAGAGATTCAAAATGGACAAATGTGATCCGTATGTTACTTTGTATCAATTAATCATAAAGCTAAGTATTTTGATTCCTCAAGGGTCAATGCTACTTTCTTCATGCAACTAATTGGTATTCTAATATATTTGACCTAAATGAATATATATATACTTTGTTGTTATTTCCATATCCAAGTTTACGTAGAACACAATACTAAGTATGTGAAACTTTAGGTTTTGCTAGGCCTTTATAAAGTTGCAAGTATTCAGGGGAGAGGCTATGTAAAAATAAAATTATGCCTCTTAAATATCTTAAGATTTGTGCTAATTTGGTTTTTAATAAAAATGTTATCCTCCCCACCTTGATGTTTATGAAATTGGCTAGTTCCATTCTACATACATTTGAAGGTCTACTAGTTAGTTGATCTCACTAAAAATGGTCCCAACCATGTCAAATGGCACATAGGTTGAGGCATAAAACCTAGATCATAGGTTCAATTCAGATGATTAAAGCGGGAGAAGTATTCCTCATTTAAATATGGTTAAATGCACTTCCATTCCATATAATTATCTATGCTTACTTATGCTTCAATGATGTAATAATGTCTTTTGACACAACCCCCTCTCTAGTATTTCATAACTAATCACCTGTGTAATTCCTTAGTTCTCTAATTAAAAAATGCAGAATTAAAATAATAGAGATGGAATAATTAATATTGAGTAGTGGAATCAATGAATCTATTAAGAAATCAAAATGCACACTTGGTCCTAAATTTACTATATTTATATGAATCAACAAATCTAGATTTTACATTCATTAATGCATTGTGCTAAGAAAATATGAAATAAAATATAAGACTTAATTAATCCACATACATAAGTAAACACTCACATATCAACTATGAAGGAAAGAAACAAATAAATTTCACAATTCATCACTAGAAATTCAATGGAACTATATTATGTCTACCCAATGAGAGCTTGAAATTTGGATTACACATTCTTCCTCTCAAGTTATTTTCACTAAAAACAAAAGGCCACATTTACTTAGTTGGATAGACTATATATAAGGGATATATTTGAGAAGGAGTTACAAAAGGAGCCTCTACATTTCCTTTTTTTTTTGTCTTCTCACATACTACCTTTTCCTTTCGTATTCCAATTGTAATTCAAAAGAATTATTGAAAATTATATTTGCATCAAATGAATTTGCGAAGTCAAATTTGTTCTCTTATTTGATCATAGATTAAACCTAATCTACGAAGAGGACTTTGGTGGTGTTTGGTTTTTCTATGAACTTGGGGAATTCAAAGAAAGTGATATCGTGTATTTTAGATGTTTGTTGTTTATTCTCTTCAGTGATTGACATAATGATTTTGCAAGGTTATTTAGAGCGCTATAACATGAGCCCAGATTTTTAAGTGTCGTCTCCACTAATATTCAGTACGTAGGTCAAAAATTTATTCCATTTTCATTGTATTTCATTTTCATAAGTATTTCAACCTATTTTTTAATAACATTTCAATTTAAAAAATACTAGTCAACTTAGGTTCAAGATATAAGTTGTTATAGTTGATATTATAGTCTATATATTAATTAAAATGTATATTTACATTATAATTGAATTATGAGTAAAAATATATGTTATTATAAGTGCCAAATATAATGAAATATATGTCAAAATTATTATTTTTACATGATATAACTAGTAATATATCATCGAGATAGATATTGAATTTTAAATTTTTAATTAAGAAATATTATGACTTATCATAACTTTTGGAAGTTATTTATATTAATTTGTCATAATATTATAATTTTTTTTGCAACTTATCAAATATTTTTTATAACTTTATGCTTAGCATCTTTGGTCTTAATTTACCATAATATTATGCTTATCAAATTTGTAAAGATATTATTTCTTGTAATTACTTTACGTTTGTGGTACAACTTTTTGTAATTTTTTATTAACATGCTTATATAATATTGATTTATCGTATTTTTTTAATATTATGTGCTTATTTAGTAATGTTTTTTTAATAACTTTCCAATCATAATTTGATCATTAATTTTTTACTAGTGAGCATAACTTAAAAATATATTAATTAATTTAATAATAATATTAAGAATTTATGTTGTAGCGCTTAATTATTAATCTTACATTTATAAATTCATAAATGTATAGATCAAACATATATATAGAGTCAAACATCATGCATCCAAACGTAATAATCAATTTATGTTAGCTTCAACATTACATATGTTAAGAAATGTACTAGTGCAATTTCCCAAATCTATTAAAATTTGTAGATCTAAATTGCATTCATCCAAACACAATTATAATTAAAGACATTATAATCAATTTAGGGTAGCTTCATCATTACATATGTTAAAAAAAATACAAGGACAATTTCCAATGTCTATTAAAATTTGTAGATCTAAATTACATTCAACCTTAGCATAATATATTTGTCAACATTTTGTTTTATTAACAAATACCCACTCCATGACCATGTAAAGGTGAACAAAATTTTTATATAATTTATAAATATTAATTAAGTTGTGAATTCAAAAGTTACATGGATCCTTAAATCAATTCATTATTTTCAATCTCGGACATCATCTACATCATTACACCTAAGGGAATATCAATATTAAAAAACATTTGTTTACCTCTAGGTAAGGAATAACAAACCAACTTTTGTTTTCTAAATCATCTAGATGAAAGAACACTTTACTAAAGTTTATTGGACATAAGTATGGTTCACTTTTATTTGGAAAAAATTTAGTTGAGTCAATTGAAGTGACACATGTATCTTCATTTATCTTTTTATGAGAGTTGTTAAAAGCTTCAAACCAATTTATATTTGAATAGTATTAATTTAAATGATTTGTTATAGTATTTTATCTCAATAACTTGCTATATAGTTTCAACATATTCTAATCCATTATTAAGAACATTATCATATGAACCATGTGCATGAATAATTTTCTAGATTGCCACCATACCTCACAATTCCATTGCTCTCACTTCTTATGTGTCTTCTCCACATTAAAAATGATGGCCATATGTTAGGTCCCTATAATACTAGTGTAGTCCCTTATTGTTATTGTTAGTGTAGCCCACTTATTTTTATTAGTGTGCCCATGTAGTCCCCATATTGTTCTTATTATGCCCCATAGAAGCCCACTATTGTTATTTTTGTGCCATTACATTATGATTGTTATGTAGGCTCTGATTATATTGTGACCCCTTAGACTCCTAAATATAGAAAGTAGGTTTTTTTATTTGTATCATGCAAGAATTTTTCAGTTATTTCATGTAAAGGATATTTCCCCCTCGAAGTGGATAATTTTAAGTCGTTGATCTATCTTTTCTTCTATTTTGTGAGCTAGTTGCATAACATTTGGTATCAAAGCTTTGGATTCTAGGGTTTCGCTTCTTCAAACAGGCCTTCTTGGAATTTTCGCTATAATGTTTTTTCTACGAGACTTCAGATGTTGAAATTTTTACTGCATGGAGAAGAAATCTTGATGAAATTAGTGTAAAAATTTCAGATCTTCGTTTGTTATATTTTTGGAGATATGATCCGGGAAAGTTAGGGTTTTTGTAGGCTCCAAAATTCAGTCTCAAACAGGAAACCAAGGGAAAATCGTAATAACTTTCGTTTCGGGAATCAAATTTGAATTCTGTAAAAAAAATTCGAAATTTCACAGACTGTAGTTTCATGTATATCAATTTCAAAGAAGAAGGTAGAAATAGGGACATGAGGCATGCCATACAAGTTCCCTCTACTGAAGCATTCCATAACTAGGTCATTGTGGAAGATCAAGCGTAAATTTATCTTGAAGAATCCAAATTAGGTTTGACCTATGGCATTGGAAAGAAGACTCAGAGGGACACTATAGGACCGAAGTTAAAATATTGGGGATCCAAAATTACAGAGATACAACATATTAAATATCAAGCTCCTACAAAGCAAAGAAAAAGGTGCACATTTTTAAAAAAAGATGTTTGAAAAATAAGTTTGAAGTGATTCAAGGGTCATAGTGAAGCATAAATATCAATGTTTCATTCCAGAATTGTTGATATTCAACAAGATGATGAGCTTAGTGAAAATTAAGCACCTTCACTAAGTGGGGCCCGTAGGCTATTTTTAGGTGTATGTCTATTTTTAGACATGGTGAGCATATTCTATAAGTAGCAGGAGGCTATTTGTAGATGGTTGATCAAGTTGGAAAAATAGATGAGATTCTATTTTTAGAAGATTAGTCGAAGTCTATTTATGTATCACTAATCTAAAAATAGATTCATGTCGATTATTATTAGCCCTTAATAATAATCCCACAATAAATATCAACTTATTCTCTTGGAGTACTTTATTTCAGTGAACAGATTTGGCAAATCAGTGGGCTGAAGGAATTACGCAATTCCTAGGGTGGTTGGTGACTCATGCATGGAGGACTCAGTTATAACTGATAGTGGAAAGTTGTGACAGAGTTAGAAGAGTAGTTATGTGAGCTATTATTTAGATTAAATCAGTTAAGTGAGTTAAACTCAGTTGTGCTAGTTGTATCTAGTTTTAACTGAAGATAAACTAGTGAGAGTTTAGTGAATTAATTATTTAATTAATTCACAACTAGAGACTCACTTGCAACTGAACAAATACAGCAATTAACTACTTGCATGTCAGTTCCAGTGGAGACCCGATGGAGAGATAGGTGAAAGAGTGAGATGGACTATCTGTTGTGACTATAGTGATGCATTCAATGAATCTAACACACATTGGAGATGCCAATGAGGATTCCGCAGTAAAGGCAAGGCCATATCGAATTCATTATGGGGTCTTCTTTAGCAGGGATTGCGTAGTGGAGGCAGGACGTTAGGAGGCAATAAATTGGTGCATATATATGCAAATTTCTGCATGACAGTGTGTAATGATTGTTGATTATACTGAGAGCTTGATGTACTAAGCTTTGTATGAGATTGTTACATGTTCCATTGATATACATAATATATGATAGTTGGGGTTTTTAGCTTTAATATTTCTCGTTAAACAACTGTGTTTATGTCCGATTGATTTGCTTCATATGTGTTTGTAATTGGCGATTTAATTTCCGCAAAGAATTAAGAGGAAGGATTATGTAATTAACATAAGATTAATTTGTTAGATAAGGGGAGTCTGGTAATATACTTGCATCTTGTATAATTTCTACATGGTATCAGAGCAGTGTTAATCACTGGAGATTGCAATATTGAAGCGGTGTTGAGTTTTGTGCTGGTGGACAATCCGAATTTGCTACAAGAATTTCTTGGTGCGACAGTTGAGTATTCATTGAAATGGATTTCAATGGGTTGTGGTTGGAGTATTCCCTTGAGGGTAGCTCGAACTACATATCCTGGAAGGATAGGATGGAGGCGGTGCTTGAAGATAATGTTCTGAAGGATTTCATCGATAGCGATATTCCTAAGCCTACTTCTAGCGATGTTGCATTACTTGACGCCTGGAAAAAGAAGGTAGTGAAGACAAGAAGAAATCTGTTGGAAGGTGTGAAAGACCATATTGTGTCAAGCCTTCATGGGAAAGCCACTCATGGAAGGCTTTGACATATCTTTTCCAAAGCAGCAGCGACCATTGGAAGTTGGCACTAAAAGATAAACTCAGAAAAAATCAAAATGGAGAATTGCGATAATATTCCAAAATATCTCACGAAGTTTGTCCAATGTAGGGATGAGCTGGGGAGTGTGGGAATTACAGTTGCAGATGATGAATTTGTGAGCTTGGATCTCCTTGGGCTATCGAAGATTTGGCATAGTTATCAGGACTTTGTCAATGGATGGGAGAAACTGTCGGATTGGGAGCGACTTTGGTTGGATCTAGTGCAGGAGGAGATAAGGTGAAGTACCAGGGATGGCTCTTCATCAAAGATTGACGATCAAGAGAATTTCACTTTGGCTGCCAAAGCAAGGAAAGGGCAGGGGAATAAATCCCATCCAAAATCCGAGGCTAAAGGCAAGACGCTGGATTTGTCCACGGTGAAGTGTTTTCACTGTCACGAATATGGGCATCTCGCCACTAACTGCCCACAGAAAAAGAAGAACAAGAAGGTTGTTGGAGATGCAGCTGGTGAGGCCCTTGCCTCGAAATTTGAACTTGATTTCTCTTTGATCACATGCTTGGTTTCAAGAGCAATGGGATCGGTGTGGTTTCTTGATAGTGGTGCTTCCTTCCACATAACGAGAGACAAGGAGTTGTTTAGTGACTTGGAGGAGAAAGATCTCCAAATGCATATAGAGATGGGAAACGATGGTAGATACAGTGTGACCAGCATTTGAACCATTACCTTTGAGAGGGATTTAGTTAAACCATTTATGTTGAAAGATGTTATGCACGTTCTAGGTCTGAAGAATAACTTGGTCTTGGTCGCGGTGTTGGAGGACAGAGGTTATGACGTTGTTTTCAACGAAGGAAAAGCTTTCCTGCAACATAAAACAACGGGTCAAACCAAGAGGATATGGATTCGAGTTAAGAATATATACAAGCTGGAGGTAGATGTTTGCGTTGCAATGATGGGCAAAGCAGAAGAATTGGTGAGTCAGGATGAGGGCGAATTATGGCACAGGAGATTGGGCCATCTTCACCATGGCGCCTTGAAGATTTTGCAGCAGATTTCTACTGGACTTCCCAAGGTTAATCTTGCGCAGTCAGATCAGTGCAAGGGATGTACTATGGGTAAGTTTGTGAATACCACCTTTCATGAGAATGATAATCGTGCTTCAGTGATCCTAGAGAGAATTCACACAGACGTGTGTGGACCTTTCTAGGTTGCTTCAACAACAAAACATAGGTATTATGTTATATTTTTTGATGACTATTCTCGTAGATGTTGGATCTTATTCATGTAGAAGAGGAGTGAAACATTCTCAAATTTTTGTGAGTTTAAAGCATTGGTGGAGAAGGAGTCAGGGAAGCAAGCCTATTAGGGTAATTTTGAGGTCTAAAATGGGCCTCCCAAGGAGATAATAAAATAATAGCTAAACCAATAAAATAATATTTATGAATTTCCAATTCACTTTTTTCACCACAATCCATGTAACCATAGTTAAATTCAATTCAAAAGTTGTACCAAAATAAAATTAATAAAAATTTTGTATTGATATGACTATAAATAAGAATGAGATTTTCAAGAAAAAGTCATTATCATTGAACAACTAATGCATTTTTCCTTTGTACTTAAATAAATTAAAATAAAATATAAATATAAATTTTTAAATTTTTAATTATATTATATGCTATTAATTAAAATATATATTATTTAAATTGTATAATAACATGTAATTAATATACTATATAAATATAATATAATATAATATAATAAATGTATAGGGATATGCATTGTTTATTTCAAGAAATATGAAATGACAATAATATATTTATATTCAAAAAGTGTGAAATGACATTTATTATGAGTACTTTACTTTGACTTTAAAAGTACTTAGAGCACTACCATGGTTAACCATGAGTTTTTATCCACCATTGTGAATGTGACAAGTAAGTACCTTTAACTCAAGCAATGCCACCTCAACCATTAGGGATGATGTCATCCCCTAAAATGTGATTGGTTCTCATGAAGTGAATTTTGATTATACATTTTCCTTAGGAGGCCCATTTTAGACCTCAAAATTCCCCTAATTAGTGAGGGCTCTGAGGAGCGATAATGGTGGTGAATATATCTCGAATGAATTCAAAGACTTCTACAGCAAAGAAGGAATTCGAAGAGAACTGATAGCGCCTTATAACCCACATCAGAATGGGGTTGCGGAGAGGAAGAACAGAATGATCGTGGGTGTTGTACGAGCTATGTTGCATGATGAGGGCTTACCAATGAAGTTGTGGGCGGAAGCATGCAACACTATGGTTTATGTGCAAAACTGTTGTCCTCATAGAGTACTTGGCATGAGTACACCTGAAGAAGCTTTTACTGGTAAGAAGCTGGATATTTCTCATTTAAATATTTTTGGCTCATATTTTTACATTCATGTGACAAAGGACGCCAGGAAGAAGTTGGAGTCGACTACAGAAGTGGGGATATTTGTGGGGTACACATAAACACCCCATAATTATCGTGTGTATTTTCCAAACAGTCAGATGACTGTGGTGCGACGGGATATAAAATTCAATGAGGAGAAATCCATGAAGTTTTTACTTGAGAGAGAGCTACACTTGCATGCAGAGGAGGAACTTCTTGTTCCCAAAGATGAGCCTCAAGATGTGGATCAGCCACAGGAGGATGATCATGGAGTGTAGGAGTCCACTCACACAGAGCCAAACATCAAAACAGGTAGAAGGCGTACCACAGAAGCTGAAAGGCTGAAGCTTGATGCAGCACAGAATGTAGGAGTCCCTACATCATAGTGCAGATAGAGACAGTCACCTGACCGATTCACTGGATACATGGCTCTCATGAGCAAGTGTATCATGACAGAGCCACCTTCCTTTGAGGAAGCAGCGCAGGAGCCCACATGGGTAGATGCCATGGTGGAGGAGTATGACTCCATTGTTAGAAACAATTCTTGGGAGATTGTTCCAAGGCTGGTTGGTAAATCAGTGGTTGGTTCAAGATGGATATACAAGGTAAAGCAAGCTACTGATGGGAGCATCGAGAAGTATAAGGCAAGAGTTGTTGCCCGGGGCTTCTCACAGATTGAGGGGATTGATTATAAAGAAACCTTTGCACCTGTCGCACGGTATTCTTCCATAAGGACCATCCTTTCTCTCTCAGTGCAGATGGGTTGGCACATTCATCAGATGGATGTGAAGACTATGTTACTTAATGGGATCAATCAGGAAGAAATGTACATTGAGCAGCCTGAAGGATTTTTTATCTTCAGCAGCGAGTCGCATGTGTGCAAACTCAAAAGAGTGTTGTATGGTTTTAAGCAAGCACCCCGTGCTTGGTACACATGGATCGACAACTATTTCACTAGACTTGGATTCACCAAGAGTGAGGCGGATGAAAACCTATACCAAATTGTAGTGGAGGGTAATATTTTAATCATTGTTCTTTATGTTGATTATTTAATACTAACGGGTGATGAGCAGTTGATACACTCATGCAAGGAATATCTTGTAAAGGAGTTTGAGATGAAGGATTTGAGCCTCCTTCATTATTTCCTTGGATTGGAAATATGGCAACGAGAAGGTGAACCGTTTATGTCTCAAGGAAAGTATGCTCGAGAGATACTTTGTAAGTTTCACATGCAAGAATACAAGCCCATGGATACTCCTCTTCCAAGAAATTGGAGGAAAGAGGATGCTACATCAACAGAGGTATTGGATGCTATTGTTTATCGATAGTTGGTGGGTTCACTCATGTATTTAGTTAATACAATATTGGACATATGCTATGCGGTGAACCAACTTAGTCAAGCGATGGTTAAGCCTACCAAGCTCTTTTGGAAGGCAGGCAAGCATGTCCTGAGATATCTCAGGGGCACATATGAGTATGGCTTATGGTACAAACAGACGGATGAGGTGAAGGTGCATGGCTTCACAGATGCAGATTGGGCAGGCATCCCAATGGACAGAAAGAGCACATTAGGAGGGGTTTTCAGTATTGGATCTACAGTAGCTTCTTGGTACAGCAAGAAACAAATATCTGTGGCACTCAGTTCAATGGAAGCCGAATACATGGCAGAAATTCATGCTGCATGTGAGGCTATCTAGATGAGGAAGATCCTGGTCGGTTTGTTCGGTTCTCATTTATATCCTACAATGATACATTGTGATAATCAAAGTTGCATTAAACTCTCAATTAATCTTGTGTTTCATGATAGATCTAAGAATATAGATATCTGGTATCATCATATCAGATATTGTGTGCAGCGGAAGATCATGTTGCTTCAGTACATTCCTACAGAATATCAGGATGCAGATATTCTGACGAAGGCGCTCACCGGGATCAAATTCGAATACCATAGAGGTAGGATCGGGGTGAAGGGTAATCCCTATCTTGTTGAGAGGGAGTGTTGAGATTCAACAAGACGATGAGCTTAGTGATAATTAAGCACCTTCACTAAGTGGGGCCCGCATGCTATTTTTAGGTGTATGCCTATTTTTATACATGGTGAGTATATTGTATAAGTAGCAGGAGGCTATTTGTAGATGGTTGATCAAGTTGGAAAAATAGATGAGATTCGATTTTTAAAATATTGGGCAAAGCCTATTTATAGATCGCTAATCTAAAAATAGATGCATGTCGATTATTATTAGCCCTTAATAATAATGTGACAATAAATATCAACTTATTCTCTTGGAGCACTTTATTTCAGTGAACAGATTTGGAAAATCAGTGGGTTGAATGAATTACGCAATTCCTAGGGTGGTTGGTGACTCATGCATGGAGGACTCAGTTATAACTGATAGTGGAAAGTTGTGACAGAGTTGGAAGAGTAGTTATGTGATTTACTATTTAGTTTAACTCAGTTAAGTGAGTTAAACTTAGTTGTGCTAGATATACACTAGTGAGAGTTTAGGGAATTAATTCACAACTAGAGACTCACTTGCAACTGAACAAATACAGCAGTTAACTACTTGCATGTCAGTTCCAGTGGAGACCCAATGGAGAGATAGGTGAACAGGTGAGATGGACTATATGTTGTGACTATAGTGATGCATTCAGTGCATCTAACACACATTGGAGTTGCCAATAAGGATTGCGTAATCAAGGCAAGGCCATATCGAATTCATTATGGGGTCTTCTTCAGCAGGGATTACGCAGTGGAGGCAAGTTGTCAAGAGGCAAGAAATTGGTGCATAGGTATGCAAATTTCTGCATGATAGTGTGTAATGATTATTGATTATACTGAGAGATTGATGTACTAAGCTTTGTATGAGATTGTTACATGTTCCATTGGTATACATAATATATTATAGTTGGGGTTTTTAGCTTTAATCTTTCCCGTTAAACAACTATGTTTATGTGCGATTGATTTGATTCATATGTGTTTGCAATTGGCGATTTAATTTCCACAAAGAATTAAGTGGAAGGATTATGTATTTAACATAAGATTAATTTTTTAGGTCATGGGAGTCTGGTAATATACATGCATCTTGTGTAATTTCTACCAAAATGATTTGAAGTAAGAAAACGGAAACACCTAGTAAGCAACCAGAAAACTCTACTATGACACATGAAGAAGAGGAAGAAATGCAACATGATATATCAAAATTATGATACCAAGTGTAACAAATGTCGCTCTCGCAAAGAGTAACCAAAAATGAAATGGAAGCTAATATGGATGGTTTAAAGAATGGTTTAAAAACAACAATGGAATGTTTGCATAATGGTTTAAAATCAGACATGGAAAGTTTAAAGGATGGCATAGAAGCAAAAATGAAAGACAACATGGAATATTTGAATAATGGTTTAAAAGCAAACATGGAAGGTTTGACAAAGTTGCTACAAGAAATGCTTCCTAATGGAGAAAAGGTATTAGATTAAACTCATGATGAGAACAAAATAAATGTTAATCATGATTTTATATACTCTAAAATTGGATTGAAGAGCCACCATATTCCAAAGATCGATATGAGGAAGTTTAATTGCAAGGATCCAGGAGCATGGATACTACAGATGGAGCAATATTTTGATTCGCATAATGTGAAACACACACAAAATGTACGCAATACAACTTTATATTCATAACCCAAATAGTTTGTATGGTATCGATGGCTTTTTTCTTGTAAACCACTTGTCACTTGGTCCGTTTTTACGAAGGAAATGATAACACATTATGAAGATACAAAGAGAAACACCTTCTTTAGCCAATTGATAAATCTAAAAAAATAGGTTGAATGGCAGAGCAGATTGACGACTTCCAAAAATTGAATATAAGGGTAAATAATATTCCATAGGAGCATTGGATTGATGTACATAGGGACTTTAAATGATAACATCCAACATGAGGTTCGCCTTTGGGAATATGATCCATTGGAGAAGGAATTCAGATTGGCAAGAAAAAATGAAAGAAAAATTATGGAAACAAGGAAGCCTACCACTCACAACTATAAATATGGAAGTTTTGTTTCTCCTAGCCTCCCACAACCTACAATGTTGACACCACAACAATTAGAAGAAAAAAGATCAAAAAGGATTTGTTAAAGTTGTAATAGAAAATACACTAAATTCCATAAGTGTGCTGAGAAGAAATTATTTTACATAAATTGTGAAGAGGAGGAAGAAAAATAACAAGAAACTTCAAAAGAAGAGGATACACACCAGGAATCGATCTTAGAAAATGAAGAAATAAATCTGACCATATTTTTTATTGCATTGGCAGGAATTACCACTCCTCAAACTCTCAAGATAGAAGGACATATCAAGAATAAAAAGGTAATATTGTTGATTGATTCAGGTAGTACCCATAATTTTATTCATTGTAATATAGACAAGGTATTGAATTGCTTCCTATATCCAGCACCAGAGTGTCAAGTGATGGTTGCAAATGGAGGAACTATAAATTTCTCTCGAAAATGCCATAATATCAAGCTAACCATGGGGGAATATGTATTGAATATCCAAATCCTTTCCATTCCAATGGGTGGTGTTGATGTTGTACTAGGAGTTCGATGGTTACAATCTTTGGGTACGATAGCTTTTAATTTTCAAGAAATTTTCTTGAGATTTTTCTGGGAAGGAAAGGAAGTTGAATTAAGGGGTATCGCATGGAAACCAGGAAATATAATCAGCTCTAATGGCGTGACAAAGATCCTAAGGAAATAACAATGAGGCGTAATTGCAGAATTATGCTCACTAGAGTTTTAAACATCGAAATCATCTTTAAGAGAAAATTATAAGGTTCAAACAGTGGAAGATCACATCAAGCATCAAAATAAATTTCTCCAACTCTTAAAATATAACCTAACTTTGGCACAGAATCGAATGAAACAACAAGCAGATCAACATTACAACGAAATAATTTTTGATGTAGGCAACTGGGTATTTTTACAGCTACAACCATACAAAAAAATATCCCTCAAGGAAGCTAAGAAGGATAATAAATTATCGCCAAAGTAATATGGTCCTTACAACATGTTGCAAAAGATTGGTACTATGGAATACAAATTGGAGCTTCCTACATCTTCTCGAGTGCACCTAGTTTTTAATGTTTCATGCTTAAAGAAGGTTATAGGTGAAAAACTCCCAGTTCAAACAATATTTCCAGAACTTGACAAGGAATAAGAAATCATATTAGAACCTGAAGTAGACACAGAAACAAGAACTCGAAAGTTACGAAATCGATCAATTTCAGAGTATCTCATCTAGTGGAAGAACTTACCCGCTGAAGTTTCCACATGGGAGGATGATAATTTTATACAAAAGCATCCAGAACTACTCAAGAATTGAGGACAAAACCTTTTGGAAGGAGAGGGGCATGTTAGGTCCCTATAATAGTAGTGTAGCCCCTTATTTTTGTTGTTAGTGTAGCCCCCTTATTGTTATTGTTGTGCCCATGTAGTCCCCATATTTTTATTACTATGCCTCATAAAAGCCCACTATTGTTATTAGTGTGCCCTTACATTATTATTGTTATGTAGACTCTGATTATATTGTGACCCCTTAGACTCCTATATATATAAATTAGGTTTTTTTCATTTGTATCATCCAAGGATTGTTCATTTATGTAATGTAAAGGAGGTTTCCCCTTCGAAGTGGATAATTTTTAAGTCGTTGAACTATATGTTATTCTATTTTTTGAGTCAATTTCATAACACCATATGCATATATGAATATATATTATACAAGTGAAGGGTATACACATATGTATTATACAATTAAAATTGACTAATGATTTAAAATCATGTTTATGAAACCAACATATATCATGACAACTATTGTTTTCATAATTTGAACATGAATATGGGGAGGTAGGCATGGGAAGGTTTTTATTCACCCTAGATGAACTTTCATATATTCGTATGTCTAGTGTCTAGGGCATGTAACTAGTAATCTAGCATAAATATATGCCCTCTTGAAAGAAGTCAATCTGGAAGCCTATTTAAAGCTCTAATCTCTTATAATATTTGATGAATTTAAGGTCACAATTAGGCATGCTTGTATGGGAACCTTTCCCCTAGATCCTAAGCTTGGATCTATTCTCAAGAAGATCCAAGTAGGGCTCTCATCCCTTTCAAGTGTAGAAATGATCCACGTGACCAAAACCTTAAATTCATGGGATGAAGGATTGATTAATCAATTGATTCCACTAGACAAAGGTACCATACATATCAATAACCATACATGTTGTTATCCCATTCCATGATCTTGAAAATGATCTCATGTATTGCATTGTTGGCGACATATAGAGACTATATTGTTGAAGAATCAATTCATATATATTAGGGATGATTCTTCGATCTTGACAATTACTTGTGATTATTTTGGCTTCTCTTAATTCTTTATTATCTTATATTTCATCAATAAATTACCATATTATGTGTGTATGAATATAAAAAACAAGAGACACAAGATATAGGGACTATGCCAGGGAAACAACCCCCTCCAGGGGAAAACCTAGTAAAGATAATTCTTCCTTTCAATCATATTCTTTGAGACTCTTCAACCTAGACATGAGCCAAAATTTCCCTGCACACCAAGTCAACCTTTCAGATCTTTGACCTACCAGCAGCAACTTCCAGTCTTCCAGCAGCTTTGTAGATTTACAGTAGCAGCAACATCCAAACTTCAGAGACTTCGATCTCCCAAGATATACCATGAAACAAAGAGATTCCTTCACCAAAATTTTGATTTTATCTTTCTATTTCTCCTAGACCCAATTCGCACTTTTTTTGCTTCCTTCTTCAATTTCGCAATTTTTCCCTTATTGCAGTGAATTGCAGTGAAAGAGTGATCAAATGAATTCGACCTCCTTGCATTTATAGCCTTCTGATGGGTTCAAATTCCTCCCTTTGAGGTGGACTTGATCTCCTTACGGTCGACTTGATGTGGAGGGATACTAGACCACTTTTGACTAAAAAAAAACTAATTACATGATTCAAAAGCCCAGGGAGGGTCAATATAAAATTGTAATGACTAACCTAGAAGTCCACAATTGAGGCCTTATACTAAATATAAACCAAGCATGAAACCCATGCTTTAAAAATTCATTTAATAATAAAAATAAATATCAAAATGATAATATAAATCCTTTTTCTTTAATTCTTTTGAAAAGTACAATAAATATAAATTATGAAGACCGAACCTAGTTACAATCTTCAAAAATCCCTCTTAACTAGGGAGGTATTCATAATATACAACGAGAAGATCTAAAACTATATGAAACTATGAAGAACATTAGGCACCACATTGTTATGGACTACATTCCTGACCAGGGAAATCTATCCATTAGGCACTGCAATGCCATGGACTAGATGCTTGATCAAGGCAATCTATCCATTTGGGACTAATGTGGACTAAATATTTCAGCCTCTATAGGTAACATAAGGCTTACTTACTAACCACAAACCCAGGGAACTAGGTGCGCATCCATCTGATGCCACCCTCCCTACCATAAATCAAGATAAGGTGTCAGCCCTGATGTCTTTCCAGGCAATGCATCACTCGCAAAGCCTCAACATATCTTTTCCAAATCATCAATATTAATACAATTAGAAATTTTTACCAGACCAAGCTTGTCTCTTAAATATTCAAACTTCTTGTTAGGAAGAGCCTTTGTCAATATGTCAGCCAGTTGTTCATCTGTCGAGACATACTCCTACTTCACGATCCCATATTGTACCAAATTCCTGATGAAAAGGTATTTATTGTTTATGTGCTTCATCCTAGAATGAAACACGGGATCTCTAGACATCTTAATGCAACTTTTATTATCACAGTTGATTATAGTAGGACTTATAGGACTTTCAAACAAGTATTTCAGAAGCTTCCTTAACCGTTCAACCTCCTTTCCTACTTCATATGAAGCTACATATTTATCTTCAACATTATTTATAGCAACAGGTCCTTGCTTTTTACTCATTCATGATACCATAGCAGACCCCGGGCTGAAGCATCCACTAGTAGTACTTCTTCCATCGGACTCACTTCCACCCCACTCAAAATCAGAGAAGCCAATTAGATTAACCTCCTCACTCTTGTATTTTAGGCAGTGATGTATAGTAACACGGATCTATCTTAATATGTGTTTGGCAGCTGTCCAATGTTCATGACGAGGTTCCAACTGAAATTGGCTAAGGATTTTTACAGCAAACCATATATATGGCCTAATGTTTACCAGATACATTAGGGAGCCCACCAACTGTCAATAGGAGGTTGGATCCACGAGACTTGAGTCAGAACCCTATAACTTCTTAAAGTTTGTGATCATAGGAGAAGTCGTGGGCTTAGAGTCCATCATCTCAATTTTTTGCAATATCTTGATAATGTATTTTCCTTGCCCCAATTATATTTCCCCAGGTTTCTGCCATACTTCAAGACCCATATAGTAATGCATAATTTCTAGATCCTTCATTTAAAATTCAGTTGCGAGCATCTTCTTACATTCTTCAATTTTATGCTCCACACCTGTGATGAATAGATCATCCACATATAGTAGAATAATGTCGGGCTCATTATTCACGACCTTGATGTAGATATTTGTATCATAGGTACCTTTCACGAACCCATTTTTTAAGAGATATGCATCCATACTTGCATACCATGATCTAGGAGCTTACTTCAAGCCATATAGGGCTTTGCTAAGTTTGCAGATGCGAGCTTCCTTGTTATTTACTTCAAAACCTTTGGGTTTTTCTATGTATACTTCGTCATCAATGGTCCCATTCAAAAATTCAGTCTTCACATCCATTTGATGGATATTCAAACCCATTGTAGCAGCCAGTGAAACCAAAGAACTAATGGTAGTATACCTTGTTGTAGGTACAAAGGTTTCTTCATAGTCTATTCCTTCCTTTTGAGAGAAACACCTTGCAAAAAAATTTATTTGTACTTTTCTATGCTTCCATCAACAACACGCTTAATTTTGTAGGTCCATTTGGATGTGACAACTGATTTGTCACTAGGTACAGGAACGATCTCCCAAACCCCATTCTTTATAATGGAATGGTATTCTTCTTGCATTGCCTTCTTCCATACATCCTGTTGAGCATCCTCTTCAAATGTAGATGGTTCAACTTGAATGAGATTTTTCATGTATGCAACATAGCCATAATATATCTTCGGTATTTTACTTTCCCTGGAGTTCCTATGGGAGTTTCATGTCCTTCAGCATCTTGTCGAGTAAATTTTAACCAAATTGGCCTTTTCCTTGTGGTCGAGATGGCCATAGGTTGAATAGGTTCAGATGGTCCTTCTTCTTCTTGATTTGTAGTGGGATCTTCATGATGTATATCTTCTTCTTTTAATATGGGAGAATATTTGTCATCAGAGTCTATGGGAATATCCTTGGAATTCGTGTAGGCTTGTCTCTCATCAAATATGACATCTCTTCTCACTTCAGTTTTCCTTATTTCTTTGATGTATATTTTGTATGCCTTTTAGGAGAGACTATATCTAATGAATATTCCTTTGATTCCTTTGGAATATGGATGTATGCATGGCTTCCAAAGATTCAGAGGTGATCAACACTCGGTTTCTTTCCTCTAAACACTTCTTCGGGAGTTATTTTCTTGAGACTTCTATGAGGACTTCTATTTTGTATGTACACGGCTGTCATGGTTCCTTCTCCCCATAAGAGTTTTGGTAGGTCTTGATCAAGGAGCATTGTCTTAATGCCTTCCTCAATAGACCTGTTCTTTCTTTCAACAATTCCATTTTTTTCAGGATAGTAGGGAGAAATGAGCTCCCTCTTAATTCATTCTTCCTTGCAATATTCAATCAGTTCCTTGGAAGTGTATTCCCCACCATTTTTTGATCTTAGATTCTTTATCTTTATTTCGGTGAGTTTTTCCACTTCAGCTTTAAATTCCTTGAATTTATCGAATACTTAATCTTTCTTTTTGAGAATATATATCCATGTATTTATAGAATGGTCATCTATGAAGGTCACATAATAGAGATGACATCCAAGAGATTTATTAGACATGGGCCCACATACATCAGAGTGAATGAGGTCCAATATATCCCTGGTCCTAGATTCACTATTCAGAAATGGTTTTTTAGTATGTTTTCCCAGAGAGTACCCCTTTCACAAATCTTCATGATATTCCTTTATATTGGGGATTCCATTGACCAGATGACTAAGAGAGGGAATTAGCATGTAGTGTAGATGTCCATATGTTTTATGCCATAGTTCAATAGGACTATAGTGAACCAAGGCTTGAGGAGATGGTGTAGTAACCCTATAAAAACTTCCTTCACAAACTCCAATGACTCTAGCTTTGTTAATGCTAGACTATTTTCCCCATACCAAGACGTTTCCATCAACAAAATAAATTCTTTCACTTTTCTCTTCTAAACAAGAAGTAGAAAGTAAATTCTTCTTCAAACCTGGAACATATAGTATGTTGTTGAGGTGCATATTCGATCCAATTTCTAATTCCAGCAAGGTTGATCCTAGTCCTTTCACAGCATAGATTTTCTTTTCACCCAATTCCACTGCATGTGAGGATATTTCTCTTGATAGTGTATGTAGTTGTTTTCTTTCTCCAATCATGTACCTTGATGCTCCACTGGCAATGATCCATGCATTTTCATCATGGAGAGATCTTGTAAGGGCAGCCAAAAGTCCTTGACCTTTGTATTTAGTGAATAGCTTATGAAAGATATTTTTGATCCATATCCTAATAGAGTTTATACCAATCCTTATGTAGTCCATCAATGAGGGATATTCCAAGCCAACAATGTCATCTTAAATCCTTCCTGACCTTAGCTTTGAAACCATGTTGGAGAATCAATGTAGATATATATTAGGGATAATTCTTTGATCTTGATAACTACTTGTGATTATGTTGGCTTCTTTTACTTCTTTATTATCTTATCTTTCATCAATAAACTATCATAATATGTTGTGAAGCCAGCTCCAAAAATAGAAGAAAAGAGATATCAACATGAAATATTTTTGAGGGGAACGCTTACTCCAATACATTCCATGAATGAACAATTCTTGGATGATACAATTCACAAAACCTCCTTTCTATATATAGGAGTCCATGGGGCCATAATGTAATCCTAGTGGGCCACAATGTAATCCTAGCCGACCTAACAATAATAATTAAAGGGCACAATAATAACAAAATGGGGGTTACAAGGGTACAATAATAACAATAAGGGGGTTACACTAACAACAATAAGGGACTATACTAGTAATATAGGGACCTAACATGCCCCTCTCCTTCAAAAAAGTGTTGTCCTCAACGCTTGAGTAGCTTTGGGTGCTTATGTATAAAATTCTCATCCTCCCATGTAGAATCTTCAGTGGGTAAGTTCTTCCACTTGATGAGATACTCTGAAATTGATCGATTCCGTAGCTGTCGAGTTCTTGTTTCCATGACCGCTTCAGGTTCCAGTATGATTTTTCCTTCCTCATCAAGTTCTGGCAATATTG
Organism: Pinus albicaulis; assembly: GCA_034641835.2. Lineage (NCBI taxonomy): Eukaryota > Viridiplantae > Streptophyta > Pinopsida > Pinales > Pinaceae > Pinus > Pinus albicaulis. The sequence goes on along the minus strand of CM076576.1, from coordinate 177,187,316 downwards.
TTTGAACTGGAAGATTTTCACCTATAACCTTCTTTAAGCATGAAACATGGAAAATTGGATGCACTCGTGAAGAAGCAGGAAGCTCAAATTTGTATGCCATAGTACCAATCTTTTGCAACACCTTGTAAGGACCATAGTACTTTGGCGATAATTTATTATCCTTCTTTGCTTGCTTGAGGGACATTTGTTTGTATGGTTGTAGCCGTAAAAATACCCAATCTCCTACATCAAAACTTCTCTCGCCACGATGTTGATCTGCCTGTTGTTTCATTCGATTTTGTACCAAATTCAGGTTATCCTTTAAGAGTTGGAGAACTCCTTGCTAATGCTCGATGTGATCTTCCACTGCTTGAACCTTCGAATTTTTCCTTAAAGATGATGTGATGGATGGTGGATGATATCCATAAAGTGCCATAAATGGGGTCATTTTTGCTGCAGTATGGAAGGAAGTGTTATACCACCATTCAGCGAGAGGTAACCACTTGACCCATTGTGTTTGTTTATCAGATACAAAACAACGAAGACATCCTTCCAAACATTTATTTACTATCTAGGTTGAGCATCCAGTTGAGGATGATAGACAAGCTATGAGAGCTAATTGGTACCCAGACAAAGAAAAGAAATAATAGTCCAAAAATTTCTAGTAAATGGGATCTCTGTTGCTCACAATAACCCTTGGGTTTCCATGTAGCTTTTGAATTGTGTCCATAAATGTAGTAGAAACTGTACTTGCTTTAATGGATGAGATAATGCACAAAAGTGTGCATACTTGGTAACTCTATCAACTACCACCATGATGACACTCTTTCCTTTGGACTTAGGTAAACCTGTGATAAAATCCATTGAAATCTCCTCCCAACGTTGACTTGGAATGGATAAAGGCTGTAGAAGACCCGGGGTCTTAATTGTCTCAAATTTATTCTGCTGGCAAACCAAACATTCCGCCACAAAATTTTGAATATGAGATTTAAGGCCATCCCAAAAAAATTCTTTCTTCACCCTGTGGTAAGTTTTTAAAAATCCTGAGTGTCCTCCTAAAGGAGAAGTGTGCAATTCCAAAAGAATATTTTGTTTTAGTTGGGAATTCTTACAAAGATATAAGCGATCTTTGTACCATAAAAAATCATTTTTCCAACTAAATGTATCAGATGTACTAGGATCTTGCTGCAACTTTTGAATGAGTGTCCATACATCTTTGTCCTTCTTCCATTCATCTCTTGCTTCGGTTATCCAATCTGGTTGGATAATAGAAATAGCACAAAGAAATGCTTCCACCTCTTCATTCTTTCTTGAGAGTGCATCTGCAACAACATTAAGCTTTCCTTTTTTGTAGATTATTTCAAAGTCATAACCCAACATCTTTGTGACCCATTTTTGCTGCTCTTCTGAAGATAGTCTTTGTTCCAAAAAGTGTTAAGACTATCATGATCAGTTTTTACCTTGAAGTGTCTTCCCATTAGGTAAGTTCGCCATTTCTTTAGTGCATGCAGTATTGCTAACATTTCCTTCTCATAAATAGGTTTCTTTAAATACTTTCCTTTGATTGGACGACTTTCAAAAGAAATGGGTCTTCCTTCCTGCATTAAAACTGCACCAATTCCATTTCCTGAGGCATCACATTCCACAATAAAGGTTTTTGTGAAGTCTGGCGTAGCTAAGACCGGTGCTAGGCACATTGCCTCTTTAATATGTTAAAAGGCCTTAGTTGCTTCAGGAGTCCATGAAAATGCATCTTTCTTCAATAATGTTGTTAGAGGTGCTGCTATTCTCCCATAATTCTTAACAAACTTGTGATAATACCCTGTTAACCCAAGAAATCCTCGCAACTGCTTTATTGTTGTGGGGACTTTCCATTCCTTAATGGCTTTAATTTTGTTAGGGTCTACTTTAACACCCTCGTGAGATACAATATGACCCAGATATTCCACCTCTTGTACTCCAAAGAAACATTTGGACTTTTTTGCATATAATTGTTTCCCCTGCAATAGTTTGAGCACCCTGTCAACATGTTCAACATGATCCTTCCAAGACCTGCTGTAGATTAGTATATCATCAAAAAATACTAGCACAAATTTTCTAAGGAAGGGTTTGAAATGGAATTCATCAACCCTTGAAATGTAGAAGGTGCATTGGTAAGGCCAAAAGGCATGACCAAAAATTCATAATGACCCTCATGAGTTCGAAATGTTGTTTTTGGGATATCTTCAGTCTTCATTCTAATTTGATGATATCCTGAACGAAGATCCAACTTGGTAAAATAAATTGCTCCATGTAATTCATCCAATAATTCATCAATCACAGGAATGGGAAATTTATGTTTAATGGTGAGCTTATTGAGCTCCCTATAATCCGGACACATTCGCCATGATCCATCCTTCTTGTGTACCAATACTACAGGAGCAGAGAAAGAACTTTGACTAGGTTGAATTACACCCGCCTCTAACATTTCTGCAATCATACGTTCAATTTCGCTCTTTTGGAAGTAAGGATATCTATAAGGCCTGATGTTTGGAGGAACACTTCCTGGAATCAAATGAATAGCATGATAATGATCACGAATAGGTGGGAGTCCTTTGGGAGTTTCAAACACCTTGGAATGATTGTCCAAGACTTGTTGGAGATCTGCAGAAATAGATGATTTTGATGTTGGAACTTTTAGTGAGCATAATTGTGCAATTACGCCTCGTTGTTCTTTCTTTAGAAGCTTTGTCATGACATTAGAGCTTATTATCTTTCCCGGCTTCCCTGCAATACCCCGTAATTCGACTTCCTTTCCTTCTGAAAAAAATTTCAAGAAAAGTTCTTGAAAATTAAAAACTACCATCCCCAAAGATTGTAACCATTGTACTCCTAGTACAACATCAGCACCTCCCATAGGAATGGAAAGCATTGGACTAGTCAATACATATTCCCCCATGGTTAGCTTGATATTATGGCATTTTTCAGAGCAATTTATAGTTCCTCCATTTGCAACCATCACTTGACATTCTGGTGCTGGGTATAGGAAACAATTTAATTCCTTGGCTACCTTACAATGAATAAAATTATGGGTGCTACATGAATCAATCAACACTATTACCCTTTTCTTCTTGATATGTCCTTCTATCTTGAGAGTTTGAGGAGTGGTAATTCCTGCCAGTGCATTACATGATATGGTCGGATTCATTTCTTCCTCTTCTAGGGCTGGTTCCTGGTGTATATCCTCTTCTTGTTCATTTCTTCTTCCTCTTCACAATCTATGTAAAATAATTTCTTCTCAGCACACTTATGACCTTTAGTGTATTTGCTATCACAACTGTAGCAAAGCCCTTTTGCTCTTTTTCCTTCCAATTGTTGTGGTGTCAACCTTGTAGGTTGTGGAAATCTAAGAGTAGCAACACTTCCCTCTTTATAGAAGTGAGTGGTAGGCTTCCTTGTCGCCATAATTTTACATTCAATTTTTCTTGCCAACCTGAATGCCTTCTCCAATGAATCAGGTTCCAAAATGAGAACTTCATGTTGGATGTTATCCTTTAAAGTACCTATGAAGAGATCAATCTTGTGTTCCTCTGGAATATCAATTACCCTTATATTCAATTTTTGGAAGTCCTCAATGTGCTCCCCCACTGAACACTTTTGTTTGAGATTTATCAATTGGCTAAAAAAAGTGTTGCTCTTTGTATCCTCATAATGTGCTATCATTTCCTCCGTAAAAATTGACCAAGTGACAATTTTTTTACGGGAGAAAAGCCATCGATACCATACAAATGTATTTTGCTCTAAATGTAAAGTTGCAATGCGTACCTTTTGTGTGTTTTGCACGTTATGGAGATCAAAATATTGCTCCATCTGTAGTATCCATGTTACATGATCCTTTCCATCAAACTTCCTCATATCCATTTTTGGAATATGGTGGTTCTTCCCGCCAACATTAGAGTTTATGAAGTCACGATTAACATTTATTTTGTTCTCATCATGAATTTCCTCTACTATCTTTTCACCATTAGGAAACATTTCTTGTATCAACTTTGTCAAACCTTCCATGTCTGCTTTTAGATCATTCTTCATGTTTTCCATTTTATTAACATTTTTTCATCGATCTTATCTTCATGTCATCCATCTTGATTCTATACCAAACTTCAAACCATCCATCTTATATTCTACGCCTTTCTTCAAACCATCCATCTTAGTTTCCATGCCTTTCTTCAAAACTTCCATGTCATTTTTTGTTGCTCTTTGCGAGAGCGAAATTTGTTGCACTTGCTCTTGTAATTTTGATATGTCATGTTGCCATTCTTCGTCTTCATGAGTCATAGTAGAGCTTTCCAAAGGCTTAATAGGTGTTGAATTCTTTTTAGGGGCCATTTTATAATCCAATACTGATATCTATTCTACAATATGCCCTTGCAATCAATTCAACTTGATTCTTCAAACAAGACTTATGCAATTAGGAAAAAAAAGAAAAAAAAAAAAAAAAGACACCTTTTCTTGCTTTTGAACTCGATGTGAAGAATTGGATTATCATGGTCTGCGGCTCTTCAATATCAAAGTTGGCATTGAGAGTAGCATTAGAATTATCTTCGAATTACAGTTGAGCTTGATTTGGATTCTCCAAGACAAAGTTATGTCCAATCTCCCAAAATGACCTAATTATGGATTGGTTTAGTAGAGATAAATTATACAACTTGCCACATGTCACTGTTTGCTCCTTTGGCTTTGAAATTTATATAAAAGAAACTAAATTATGTGTACTTCCATTCACTTTTACATAATTCCAATCCGATGCTCAGAGAGAGTTATGAATATTTTCCCACAATCACCTCTTTGAGATGAAATTCGGATCTGATAAACTTCTTCACACATCACCCATGAGCATGTGCTAAAACCAAGCTCCTAAAATTTTGCGATGGTTTCATATGAGTTCGACAACACAAAATTTGGTCTGACTTAGTGAAAAATTATAACAAAAGTCACGATGACTTTGTTGAATTCAATTAAGCTTTGAACCTAACTTCCCCTGAGGATCGTATCTAAATGTTCATGAACCAAGCTGCACATTTGCGACGATGTTCCCTCGGGATTAAACCGCACCTAAATTTCAGCACGAAACTTAGTAGAAAAAGATTTCTGTAAAGCATACGATGACCTGTTGGAGTGTGGCTTACAAGTCCCAGCTCGTGCAAATGTTGTAGACAGCTGAAAAATAGAAGAAAAGAGATATCAACGCCTTAGAAATAAGCCACTTCGAGGGGTCAACCTCCAATACATTATATGAATGAACAATTCTTGGATGATACAAATTACAAAACCTCCTTTTCATATATAGGAGTCCATGGGGCCACAACGTAATCCTAGTAGGGCCACAATGTAATCCTAGCCGACCTAACAATAATAATTTAAGGGCACAATAATAACAATATGGGGGTTACAGGGGTACAATAATAACAATAAGGGGGTTACACTAACAACAATAAGGGACTATAGTAGTAATATAGGGACCTAACACAAAAGTCCTTGACCTTTGTATTTAGTGAATAGCTAATGAAAGATATTTTTGATCCATATCCTAATAGAGTTGATACCAATCCTTATGTAGTCCATCAATGAGGGATATTCCAAGCCAACAATTTCATCTTAAATCCTTTCTGACCTTAGCTTTGAAACCATGTTGAAGAATCAATGTAGATATATATTAGGGATAATTCTTTGATCTTGATAACTACTTGTGATTATGTTGGCTTCTTTTACTTCTTTATAATCTTATCTTTCATCAATAAACTATCATAATATGTGTTTATGAAGATAAAAAACAAGAGACATGAGATATAGGCATTATGCCAGGGCCCCTCGAGGGGAAAACCCAGTCAAGATAATTCTTCCTTTCAATAGTATTCTTTGAGACTCTTCACACTACACATGAGCCAAACTTTACCTCCACACCAATTCATCCTTCCAGATCTTCGATATAGCAACAACAACTTCCATTATTCCAACAACTTCACAGATTTGCAGCAGCAACAACATCCAAATGTCAGAGACTTTGATCTCCCAAGAGAGACCATGAAAAAGAGAGATTTATTCACCAAAATTTCGATTCTCTCTTTCTCTTTCTCATAGACCCAACTCGCACTTCTTTTGCCTCCTTCTTCAATTTCGCACTTTTGCCCTTGTTGCAGTGAATTGCAATGAATGAGTGAGAAAATGAATTCAAACTCCTTTCATTTATAGCCTTCTGTAGGGTTCGAATTACTCCCTTTGAGGACGACTTGATCTCCTTAAGGCCAACTTGATGTGGAGGGATACTAGACCACTTTTGACTAAAAAAAAAACTAATTACATGATTCAAAAGCCCAAGGAAGTTCAATATAAATCTGTAATGACTAACCTAGAAGTTCACAAGTGAGACCTTATACTAAATATGACCCAAGCATGAAACCCATGCTTTGATAAGTCATTTAATAATAAAAATAAATATCAAAATGATAATATAATTTTTTTTTCTTTAATTATTTTGAAGAGTACAATAAATATAAATTATGAAGACCAAACCATAGTTACAATCTCAAACATATCTGACAGTCTATATTTGTTTGGCATACACATGAAGCTATTAAATTTTTCATTCATCGAATTATTAAGCATAGAGGGATGTGAATCTCCTCTGAAGTGGAATGAGAATTCAATTACAATCTTAGCTAAACGAAGTTCATGGGTCTCATCATGTATTCATTTCTCTGGATGGTGGCCTTCCTTATGCTGGCTTCAAGGATCCTCTACAATTTTTTACATTTCCTAATTCTTTATTTGTTTTTGAGTCCTTGCACCACCCCCTTGATGGTATGGCTCTTCGATATTCGTCTTCTAGGTGAAAGCTCCCTCCTGACATACAATTTGAGTTTGAGGATATTCAATTCACCCTTTGTCACCTTCAAATTAGGATTTAATAACCTACCACTTAGATAACCTCTTCAATGGATATCCTAATACATCAAATATAGCAATTGGAGGATGAAATTGGTTAGGATCACAATAAATTGGAATAATTCACCTCTCAACATAATTTTATGTAACAACCTCTTTCATCCTATGCGTTCTTTGTCTCTTCTCGACATATGTGGTTTGTTCATTTCCTCCCTGACCTAAATGAAAAATCCCAAGTCACAAAGCCAAAATCTCATTTAGCAATTTTTAGGTCTAATGCCAATGGTTGGTTATACTGTTATTTAAGGTTTGTATAATTTTGGGAGTTTTCTATCAAATATTTTCCTTTCAAACTTTAAGTTTATAAATTCGTAGTTCCTTTTTATACTATAGGTATGTTCTGGATCAAACTATCCAAAATCAAGCCAATGCCATAGACCATGATCAAAATATACTCTTATTTTGAGTTTCGACCACAAATTTTCATTGATAACATTCTCCAATTATGGTTATTAAAAAAAATATTAATCTAAACATGAATACAACAATTATTCATTGTACTAACATGTAATTATATGTCATTTTAGTTATTGTATTTATGATCTAGCAGAAATAGCATATCAAACTTATACGAGCATATGATACAATGATGCTCAATGCATTTGAATGCCTTTTAAGCTTTGAATTGTATGTAGTATTGTATTTCTTGGGTATGCATTTGTGTACCCATATTAGTGCAATGATTTGTTCAACAATTATTTTTGTTGATCATATTTATGCCCACCTTTATTATCTTCGTCTCTTTCTTTTATTTCTTTATCATAGGAATCTACCCTATTTCTGGTTGCATTGTAATGATATAACATGAATTTATCTATTTCTTCTATCTCATTTATTATATGCATGAGTATATTAAATAATTTTAAATATATAATATCACGAAATCAAAAAAAGTATATTTTAGTGGTAAAATATAGTGATGATTATGTTTAATTATATATACTTTTATTACAAGTACTCTAAAATTTATATAATACTATTCGATAAAAATTTTCTAAGGTGTGAAACTCTCCATTTATCTCTAACCCTTCTGCTTCCTTTTTTTCTTCTTCTCGATCTTTCTCTTGTGATGTGACAAATGCATTAAAAAAAAAAAACGGAGTTTATATACTCATTTTTAAAGTAAATGAAATATAAAATAACATGTCCTTCACCATGAAAGTGTTTGGTTGTGCTCATTGTCTTACAAATTGTTTTAGTTCCTTCACGTGCCTTGCTAGGAAAACATCCATCTAGTACTTAGAACACTAGCTAATTGGTAACACTCCTATCGGTTGGGTTTATCGATTTATTAGGTTTTTAAAACATCCGGAACGAGTGATGGCGTTTTGTGGTATTTGTGGATGTTTCCCCGACTACATACGGTTAGGGTACTGGAAATCGTCTAGGTTTTCGGACTGCTACCATCTACTCCCACAACATCTGCCTGAAGCCTAGCTTGGGATCATTGTATCATCTTCAGTTATCCTTGGGAGCTACCTGAGAACGTTTCCAACACTTTTTGACCGTTACTCTATATTTGTTGCCTATCCCTATCATCTGGATGAGATGGAGGAGGACCTCATGGATTATTCCTCGGATCCCTTTGAGGCGGTGTCGATCTAGATGACCTCCCCGCCACACCTTCCTTCTCCCTCCTCATCATTGTCTTTGCAGCTTCCTTCATCCTCGACAGGTGTGCCTAGGGTTATGGCGGTGAACTCTTTCCCGTTACATGGCTCTCCGTCACAAGTCTTCCCGCTTCCTTCGGACTCCCCTCCCTCCTCCCTGCTTTTTGAGACTTTTCTCGTTTTCTCTTATGATTTACTGCTTTTCGAACACCCTTCGTTCTCCTTGACATCTCTTCATTTCATCACATCCTTCTTGGAGGTTTCCTCCTCCTCTTCTTCCCCGGATGGTGGTATTCTACCTGTCGTTCCCCCCGATCCCTCGCTCTCCCTGATTCCTGGCAACCTCTCCTCAGAGCTTGGGATTTCCACTCACCTCTGGTCAGAAATCCTGAAGAGGTAATCCAGGAAGACGTACCGAGATCAGACCCTCACATCTTCAAGCATATTTCCAATGCCCTCGGAACCTACTTGGATTATGATAAATATTATACTGCCACTGGAAATATGACTATGGCACGAGTTCTTGTTCACCTAGATACTAGGGAGGTTTTGGAGGAATCTACCAATATTCAGTGACGACAGTTCTCTCATCAACAGAATCTAGATTACAAAGGGGTACCCTTCAGGTGTGGAAGATGCCATATGGTTGGACACCTCTTCAAATAATGTCCTCTCATCCTCTCTCTCAAGGAGCCGATTGTCCTGATTGCACCTTCAGCCGTTGTTACTCCTCCTGACCTCCATCATCATAGGCTCCCACATCTATCGGCCACCCTTCAAGGAAAAAATCTTCGACTGCAGGCACCAGCACAACTCCACTGTGCCCACCTTCCCCCAAGATCACTCGACCGTGCGCAGCCATAGTTAGTCTCTCTTCGGGTATTCCTCTCTCCCATCCTCTTTCATATACTTATTTATCATGTACATCTTGTGTTGGTATCGAACCCTCTTGTTCCTCTGTTTCGCCCATGGGAATCCCTCTCATTCCCTACCCCCCATCTCAGAAACCTCCCACCTACTCTGACACCCCCCAATCTATCCCAGATAATCCATCTCCTCGTTCCGTCTATGAGGTTTCCTCTAAATCCAGAGGGATTCACACCTATTTTCTCAGGTCTCTGGTCAAACCATCATCTGTTTCCACTGGAGGTATGGGTATTATCCCTCCCCCCTCTCCCCAAAGCCACCAGAGGCAGACATTCCTTCATATCTACGGCTATCATCCAATCTGGGCTGGATGTGGCTAAGGGTAGAAAACTCTCACTTGATAGGGTCCTTAGAGCACTAACATCCCTCCCTAAGGTTACCCGATGAAGTGTTTGTCTTTCAACTGTCACGGTTTGGCTAGTACCCCAAAATAACTAGCCCTCGGGAGATTATTTGACAACCTTTTGGTGGATGTAATCTTCCTTCAAGAAACACTTGGACTTTTTGATCAGATTGTTCATGCCCTTCAAACCCTCAGACCTGGATGGATCTTCCATGTCATTGATGTCCGAGGAAGATCTGGAGGCATTGCCTTCGGTATAAATCCACGCTCGGTCAATTTACTTAATCTTTGGGGGGGCAAGGGATTTATTGGGGCACACATATTCTCATATGACCTAGGTCGTGAATTCTATCTTATGAACATGTATGGACCCTGCACAAATCGGGAGAATTTCTAGGAGCACCTTCTCAATCTCTCTTTCATGAACGCTGACAACATCATTCTAGTAGGGGATCTGAATTTTTCTATTGGTCATGTTGAATCTTGGGGACACGCTGCTCAGATTGACCCTTTATCAGAGGCTATAGGGACCCTATTGGATGATCATCATTTGGTAGACATCCCTTCGGCCCATCTTCAACCTACTTGGAGAAATCGTAGGGTTGGGGAGACGTCGCTAGCTAGAATATTAGATCGATTTCTGATACATGAAACACTTCTAGACAATATTCCTACTTTCTGTAAGTGGGTGGGTTCGGGAGGCCTATCTGACCACTCCCCAAATTATCTGGAACTTGTTGAGGAACCCCGAAAACCTAAAGTCCCCTTTAAATTCAATGTGACTTGGTTAAAGGACGAGGATTACTTTAATCTGATCTCGAATTATTGGGTCTCTCATCCTCCTTCCCCTGGTCAATCCCCCTTGGCATCCTTTGCATCTAAGATGCTCGAAGTGAAGAAATTAAAAAAGGTATGGGCTAAGGAGAAAAAATTCAGGGATGGTAAATGAAAATCTATTCAGGATATTGAGTAGGAATTGGCCTCCTTGGAAGTTGCTGATGGTGGGGGATTCATACCTGACTTATCAAAATCCCACCTCACACATTTGAAATCTGAAATGACCCAGATATTGAAGGATAGAGAAGAAAATTGGAGACTCAGAAGTAGAGCCACCTGGTTAAAGGCTAGAGATGACAACACTAAATTATATCATCAATTTTTTAATGGCAGGAGAGCCATAAACACAATTTGGCACCTGGAATATGAGGTTGGCCATAAGGCTCAGAATTTCCACCAACTTGCTAACTTGGGTATTTGTCACTTCCATCAGTTATTTAAAGCCCCTTAGAATGCTTCCCTGGCTAAAATCATCAAGGTTGCTGGTTTATTTCCTCGGTTTTTGGAACAGGATGAAGAGGAGGATCTCATAAGACATCTATGAATGAGCTCTAGGAGACTTTGAAATGGTTTAAGAAGGACAAGGACCCAGGTCTGGATGGTTGGCCCATTGAATTCTATCTAGATTTTTTTGATATCCTCGGGCATGATATTCTGCAAGTAGTGGAATATTGTCGGTTATCTAGTCATATGTATGACGATTTCAATGCCACTTTCATTGCCCTCATCCCCAAATCAGACTCCCCTTGCAATTTCTTTTATTTTATATCTATCTCCCTTTGCAATTGTATCTAAAAAATCATAGCCAAGATTATTGCCAACCTTCTTAAGCCCATTTTATCTGAGCATATCTCGCCTGAACAGTTTGCCTTCCTCAATCATTGTCAGATTCATGAAGCCATCGACACTGCACAAGAGGCTTTACATTCCATTAAGATCAAAAAAGTAAAAGGCATCATCCTGAAGATTGAACTTGCAAAGGCCTTTGATCACACTAATTGGTTATACATTCACATGCTTTTAACTCATCTGGGGTTCCCCATTCTATTTATCAATTGGATTATCTGTTGTATATATAATATGTCCTTCATCATTCTTATTAATGGATCTGCCACTCCCTTATTCCATTCAGAGAGGGGACTTCGGCAGGGATGTCCACTGTCCCTTGCTATTTCTCTTAATCATGGAATCATTAAGTTGACTTATTTCGGAGGAGCGAAGACTGGGCAGACTTCAGGGTATCAAAATTGCAGATGAATGTTTTGTTTCCCATCTCCTATTTGTGGATGATTTCCTATTTTTTCTCAATGGATCCATCGGGGACTCCTATGTTTTATTTGCTATCTTAAAATATTTCTATCTAGCTACTGGTATGGAATGTAATAATCACAAATAATCTCTAACAACCATTGGATGCTCTCAACGGGAATCTGCACTTGCTCTGCTTTGTTTCCCTTACACTCTTCTTAAGTTAAAGGATAGTCTAAAATATCTTGGTTTCTGATTTAAATCCTCTGACTATGTCATATCATTGATTGGACATGGTTTATTGCTAAAATTGAAAAAAAAATATCAGCCTGGTATCATTGTTGGCTATTGCGGGTTGGCCTACTTATTCTGATTAAATCAGTGCTCAAAGCCACCTTGGTGTACTGGATGTCCCTGGCCTGGATTCCAAAGGGAATTTTATATAGGATACAACATATATGTTGTCGATTCCTTTGGAAAGGAAATCAAGGTCACACTTTTTCTTGGATCCGATGGGATCGCATTCCTGGCCCAAGAAATGAGGAGGTTGGGGATTGAAGAATATTGAGGTATTTACAAAGGCCCTGGCTGCTAAGATGGGTTGGCATGTTCTGACTTGTAGAAATTATACAAGATGCATGTATATTATCGGACTCCCCTGATCTAACAAATTAATCTTATGTTAAATACAAAATCCTTCCACTTAATTCTTTGCAGAAATTAAATTTCCAATTGTAAAACACATATGAAGAAAATCAATCGCACATAACAATAATGTTTTACCGAGAAAGCTTAAAGCTAAAAACCCCAACTATCATATATTATGTATATCAATGGAACATGTAACAATCTCATACAAAGCTTAATACATCAAGCTCTCAGTACAATCAACAATTGTCACACACTGTCATGCAGAAATTTTCATATCTATGCACCAATTTCTTGCCTCCTGACAGCCTGCCTCCACTACGCGATCCCCGCTGAAGAAGATCCCTGAATGAATTTGATCTTGCCTTACCTTGACTGTGCAATCCTCATTGGAAACTCCAATGTCTATGTAGATGCATTGAATACATCATTATAGTCACAACAGATAGTTCATCTCACCCTTTCACCTATCTCTCCACTAGGTCTCCACTGGAACTGACATGCAAGTAGTTAATTGTTGTATTTTTTCAGTTGAAAGTGAGTCTCTAGTTGTGAATTAATTAAATAATTAATTCACTGAACTCTCACTAGTGTATCTTCAGTTATAACTAGATACAACTAGCACAACTAAGTTTAACTCACTTAACTAAGCTAAACTAAAAAACAACCCACGTAACTACTCTTCCAACTCTGTCACAACTTGCCACTATCAGTTATAACTGAGTCCTCCATGCATGAGTCACCAACCACCCTAGGAATTGTGCAATTTCTTCAGCCCACTGATGTGCCACATCTGTTCACTGAAATAAAGTGCTCCAAGAGAATAAGTTGATATTTAGAGTCTGATTATTATTAAGGGCTAATAATAATTAACATGCATCTATTTTTAGATTAGCGATCTATAAATAGACTTCGCCCAATCTTCTAAAAATAGAAATTCATCCAAATATAGAATTTTCTCAACCATCTAGAATCAGCATCCTGCTAACTTTAGAATATGCTAACCATTCTAAAAGTAGACATACACCTAAAAATAGCCTGCGGGCCCCACTTAGTGAAGGTGCTTAATTTCACTAAGCTCATCATCTTGTTGAATCTCAACACTCCCTCTCAACAAGATAGGGATTATCCTTCACCCCAATCTTGTCTCTATGGTATTCGAATTTTATCCTGGTGAGCGCCCTCATCAGAATATCTGCATCCTGATCTTCCATAGGAATGTACTGAAGCAACATGATCTTCCGCTGCACACAATCTCTGATATGATGATATCGGATATCTATATGCTTAGATCTATCATGAAACACAGGATTAATCGAGAGTTTAATGCAACTCGGATTATCACAATGTATCACTGTAGGATCTAAATGAGAACCGAACAAACTGACCAGGATCTTCCTCATCCAGATAGCCTCACATGCAGCTTGACTTGTTTCCATGTATTCCGCTTCCGCTGAACTGAGTGCCATGGATCTTTTTTTCCTACTGTACCAAGAAACTGTTGTAGATCCGATACTGAAAACCCGTCCTGATGTGTTCTTTCTGTCCATTGGGCTGCCTGCCCAATCTGCATCCGTCAAGCCATTCAAATTCACCTCATCCGTCTGTCTATACCATAAGCCATGCTCAGATGTGCCCCTGATATATCTCAAGACATGCTTGTCTGCCTTCCAAAAGAGCTTGGTAGGCTTAACCATCGCTTGACTAAGTTGGTTCACCGCATATCATATGACCGGACTTGTATTAACTAAATACATGAGCGAACCCACCAACTGTCGATAGACAGTAGTATCCACTACATGTGTCGATGTAGCATCCTCTTTCCTCCAATTTCTTGGAAGAGGAGTATCCATGGGCTTGCAGTCCTGCATGTGAAACTTACCAAGTATCTTCCAAGCATACTTTCCTTGAGACACAAACAGTTCACCTTCTTGCTGCCATATTTCCAATCCAAGGAAATAATTAAGGAGGCCCAAATCCTTCATCTCGAACTCCTTTGAAAGATCCTCCTTGCATGAGTGTATCAACCACTCATCACCCGTTATTATTAAATCATCAACATAAAGAACAATGATTAAAAGCTTACCCTCCACCACAATTTGGTATAGGTTTGCATCCGCCTCACTCTTGGTGAAGCCAAGTCCAGTGAAATAGTTGTTGATCCGTGTGTACCAAGCACGGGGTACTTGCTTCAGCCCATACAGCGCTCTTTTGACTCTGCACACATGCGACTCACTGCTAAAGATCTCAAATACTACAGGTTGCTCAATGTACACTTCTTCCTCAATGATCCCATTAAGAAAATTGTCTTCACCTCCATCTGATGAATGTGCCAACCCATCTGCGCTGAGAGAGCAAGGATGGTCCTTATAGAATAATATCGTGCCACAGGTGCAAAGGTTTCTTCATAATCAATCCCCTCGATTGGTGAGAAGCCTCGGGCAACAAATCTTACCTTATACTTCTCGATGCTCCCATCAGCAGTTTGCTTTATCTTGTAGATCCATCTTGAACCTACCACTAATTTACCAACCGGCCTTGGAACAATCTCCCAAGCATTGTTTCTAAAAATGGAGTCATACTCCTTCACCATGGCATCTACCCATGTGGGCTCCTGCACTGCTTCCTCAAAGGAAGATGGCTCTGTTACAATACATTTTCTCATGAGAGCCATGTATCCAGTGAATCGGTCAAGTGATTGTCTCTGTATGCGCTGTGAAGTAGGGACTCCTACATTTTGTGCCGCATCAAGCTTCATCCTCTCAGCTTCTGTGGTACGCCTTCTTCCTGTTCTAATGTTTGGCTCTACGTGAGTGGAATCCTCCACTCCATGATCCTCCTCCTATGGCTGATCCACATATTAAGGCTCATCTTTGGGAACCAGAAGTTCCTCCTCTGCATGCAAGTGTAGCTCCCTCTCAAGCAACAACTTCATGGCATTCTCCTCATTGAATTTTATATCCCATCGCACCACAGTCATCCGACTGTTTGGAAAATACACACGATAATTATGGGGTGTTTCTGTGTACCCCACAAATATCCCAACTTCTGCAGTCGACTCCATCTTCTTCCTGATGTCCTTGGTCACATGAATGCAAACAGATGAACCAAAAATATTTAAATGAGAAATATCCGTCTTCTTACCAGTAAAAGCTTCTTTAAGTGTACCCATGCCAAGTACTCTATGAGGACAACATGTTTGCACATAAATCGTAGTGTTGCATGCTTTCGCCCACAAGTGCATTGGTAGGCATTGGTCATGCAGCATAGCTTGTGCAGCACCCACGATCGTTATGTTATTCCTCTCTGTGACCCCATTCTGATTTGGGTTATGAGGCACTACGAGTTCTCTTCGAATTCCTTCTTTGCTACAGAAGTCTTTGAATTCATTCGAGATATATTCACCACTATTATCGCTCCGTAGAGCCTTCACTTGCTTCCTCGAATCCTTCTCCACCAATTCTTTAAACTCACAAAACTTTGAGAATGTTTGATCCTTCTTTTGCATGAAGAAATCCAGCATCTACGATAATAGTCATCAACAAATATAACATAATACCAGTGTTTTGTTGTTGAAGCAACCGAGAAAGGTCCACACATGTCTATGTGAATTCTCTCTAGGATCACCAAAGCATGGTTCTTCTTCTCATGAAAGGTGGTCTTCACAAACTTACCCATAGTACATCCCTTGCACTGATCTGACTACGCAAGAGTACCCTTGGGAAGTCCAGTAGAAATTTGCTACAAAATATTCAAGGCGCCATGGTGAAGATGGCCCAATCTTCTGTGCCATAATTCTCCCTCATCGCAGCTCACCACTTCTTCTTCTTTGCCCATCATTGCAGCGTAGCCATCTACCTCCAGCTTGTAGAGATTCTTAACTCGAATCCCTATCCTCTTGGTTTGACCCATTGTTTTATGTCGCAGGAAATATTTTTCCTCGCTGAAAACAACGTCATAACCTTTGTCCTCCAACATCGTGACCGAGACCAAGTTCTTCTTCGGACTTGGAACATGCATAACATATTTCAACAGAAATGGTTTACCTGACTCCCTCTCAAAGGTAACTGTTCCAATGTCGGTCGCACGGTATCTACCATA
This sequence comes from Pinus albicaulis, assembly GCA_034641835.2. Classification (NCBI taxonomy): domain Eukaryota; kingdom Viridiplantae; phylum Streptophyta; class Pinopsida; order Pinales; family Pinaceae; genus Pinus; species Pinus albicaulis. Next base: position 177,170,642 of record CM076576.1, on the reverse strand, counting down.
GTCACCCATCTCTATATCCATTTGGAGATCTTTCTCCTCCAAGTCACTAAACAACTCCTTGTCTCCTGTCATGTGGAAGGAAGCACCACTATCAAGATACCACACCGATCCCATTGTGTTTGAAACCAAGCATGCGATCAAGGAGAAATCAAGTTCAAATTGCGAGGGAAGGGCCTCACCAGCTGCAGCTACAGCAGCCTTCTTGTTCTTCTTTTTCTGTGGGAAGTTAGTGGCGAGATGCCCATGTTCATGACAGTGAAAAAACTTCACCTTGGACAAATCCAGCTTCTTGCCTTTAGCCTCGGATTTTGGATGGGATTTCTTCCCCTTCCCTTTCCTTGCCTTGGCATCCAAAGCGCAATTCTCTTAATCATCATTCTTTGATGAAGATCCATCCCCGGTACTTCGCCTTATCTCCTCCTGCACTAGATCCGACCAAAGTCGCTCCCAATCCGGAAGTTTCTCTCGTCCATTAACAGAGTCCTGATAACTGTGCCAACTTTTCGGAAGCCCAAGGAGAGCCAAGATCGCAAATTTATCATCCGCAACTGTGATTCCCACACTCCCCAGCTCACCCCTACATTGGGAAAACTTCGTGAGATATTTTGGAATACTTTCGCCCTTCTCCATTTTGATTTTTCTGAGCTTATCTTTCAGCGCCAACTTCCTACGGTCGCTACTTCTTTGGAAACGATCTTTCAAAGCCTTCCACATTGAAAATGGAGTGGCTTTGCCATGAAGGCTTGACACAATATGGTCTTTCACACCTTCCAACTGAATTCTTTTTGTTTTCGCTACTTTCTTTTTCCAGACGTCAAGTACTACAGCATCAACCGAAGTGGGCTTAGGAACATCGCTATCGATGAACTCCTTCAGACCATTATCTTCAAGCACCGCCTCCATCCTGTCCTTCCAGGCTATGTAGTTGGAGCTGCCCTCAAGTGCATACTCCAACAACAACCCATTGAAAGCCATTTCAATGTATACTCAACTGTCGCACCAATAAATTCTTGCAGCAAATTCGAATTGTCCACCAGCACAAAACTCAACACCGCTTCAATATAGCAATATCAAGTGATTAACACTACTCTGATACCATGTAGAAATTATACAAGATGCATGTATATTACCAGACTCCCCTGATCTAACAAATTAATATTATGTTAAATACATAATCCTTCCACTTAATTCTTTGCGGAAATTAAATCGCTAATTGCAAAACACATATGAAGCAAATCAATCGCACATAACAATAATGTTTTACCGGGAAAGCTTAAAGCTAAAAACCCCAACTATCATATATTATGTATGTCAATGGAACATGTAACAATCTCATACAAATCTTAGTACATCAAGTTCTCAGTACAATCAACAATCGTCACACACTGTCATGCATAAATTTTCATATCTATGCTCCAATTTCTTGCCTCCACTGCGCAATCCCTGCTGAAGAAGATCCTTGAATGAATTCGATCTTGCCTTGCCTTGTGTTGTGTAACCAGCTTCAAAAATAGAAGAAAAGAGATATCAACGCCTTAGAAATAAGCCACTTCGAGGGGGCAACCTCCAATACATTACATAAATGTACAATTCTTGGATGATACAATTTACAAAACCTCATTTCTATATATAGGAGTCCATGGGGCCATAATGTAATCTGATAGACCTGATAATAATCCTAACCGACCTAACAATAATAATTTAAGGGCACAATAATAACAAATGAAGTTACAAGGTACAACAATAACAATAAGGGGTTACACTAACAACAATAAGGGACTATACTAGTAATATAAGGACCTAACATGCTCCTCTCCTTCAAAAAGGTGTTGTCGTCAATGATTGAGTAGCTCCGGGTGATTTTGTATAAAATTCTCATCCTCCTGTAAGTATCTTGGTGATAGTTCTTCCACTTGATGAGATACTCTGTAATTGATCCATTTCATAGCTGTCGATTTCTTGTTTCCGTGACTGCTTCAGGTTCCAATATTATTTTTCCTTCCTCATCGAGTTCTAGAAATAATGTTTGAACTGGAAGTTTTTCACCTATAACCTTTTTTAAGCATGAAACATGGAAAACTTGATGCACTCGCGAAGAAGCAAGAAACTCTAATTTTTATGCCATAGTACCAATATTTTGCAACACCTTGTAAGGACCATAGTACTTTGGTGATAATTTATTATCCTTCTTCGTGAGGATTGTTATTTATGGTTGTAGCAGTAAAAATACCCAATCTCCTACATCAAAACTTCTCTGCTGATGTTGATGCGTGCATTGTTCCATTCGATTTTGTGCCAAATTTAGGCTATCCTTTAAGAGTTGGAGAACTTCTTGCTAATGCTCGATGTGATCTTCCACTACTTGAACCTTCGACTTTTCCCTTAAAGATGATGTGATAGATGGTGGATGATAACCATAAAGTGCCATAAATGGGGTCATCTTTGCTAGAGTATGGAAGGAAGTGTTATACCACCATTCAATGAGGGGTAACCACTTGACTCGTTGTGCTTGTTTATCAGATACAAAACAACGAAGATATCCTTCCAAACATTTCTTTAAGATCTCAGTTTGACCATAATATTGAGGATGATAAGATGAGCTATGAGCTAATTGAGTACCCAAACAAGAAAATAACTCCGTCCAAAAATTTCCAGTGAAAATGGGATCTCTGTCGCTCACAATAACCCTTGGGCTTCCATGTAGCTTTTGAATTCTGTCCATAAATGTAGTAGCAGCTATACTTGCTTTAAATGGATGAGATAATGCACAAAAGTGTGCATACTTGGTAAGTCTATCAACTACCACCATGATGACACTCTTTCCTTCGGACTTAGGTAAACCTGTGATAAAATCCATTGAAATCTCCTCCCAACGTTGACTTGGAATGGATAAAGGTTGTAGAAGTCCTGGGGTCTTAATTGTTTCCACTTTATTCTGGTGGCAAACCAAACATTCCGCCACAAACTTTTGAATATCAGATTTAAGGCCATCCCAAAAAAATTCTTTCTTCACCCTATGGTAAGTTTTTAAAAATCTTGAGTGTCCTCCTAAAGGAGAAGTGTGCAATTCCAGAAGAATCTTTTGTTTTCGTTGGGAATTCTTACAAAGATATAAGCGATCTTTGTACCATAAGGAATCATTTTTCCAACTAAATGTATCAGATGTACTAGGATCTTGCTGCAACTTTTGAATGAGTATCCATACATCTTTGTCCTTCTTCCATTCATCTCTTGCTTCAATTATCCAATCTGGTTGGATAATAGAAATGGCACAAAGCAATGCTTCCACCTCTTCATTCTTTCTTGAGAGTGCATCTGCAACAACATTTAGCTTTCCTTTTTTGTAGATTATTTCAAAGTCATAACCCAACATCTTTGTGACCCATTTTTGCTGCTCTTCTGAAGATAGTCTTTGTTCCAAAAAGTGTTTAAGACTATCATGATCAGTTTTTACCCTGAAGTGTCTTCCCATTAGGTAAGTTCGTCATTTCTTTAGTGCATGCAGTATTGCTAACATTTCCTTCTCATAAATAGGTTTCTGTAAATACTTTCCTTTGATTGGACGACTTTCAAAAGCAATGGGTCTTCCTTCTTGCATTAAAACTACACCAATTCCATTTCCTGAGGCATCACATTCCACAATAAAGGTTTTTGTGAAGTCTGGTGTAGCTAAGACCGGTGCTAGGCACATTGCCTCTTTAAGACGTTCAAAGGCCTTAGTTGCTTCAGGAGTCCATAAAAATGCATCTTTCTTCAATAATGTTGTTAGAGGTGCTGCTATTCTCCCATAATTCTTAACAAACTTGCGATAATACCCTGTTAACTTGAGAAATCCTCGCAACTGCTTTATGGTTGTGGGGACTTTCCATTCCTTAATGGCTTTAATTTTGTTAGGGTCTACTTTAACACCCTCGTGAGATACAATATGACCCAGATATTCCACCTCTTGTACTCCAAAGAAACATTGGATTTTTTTGCATATAATTGTTTCTCCTGCAATAGTTTGAGCACCCTGTCAACATGTTCAACATGATCCTTCCAAGACCTACTGTAGATTAGTATATCATCAAAAAATACTAGCACAAATTTTCTAAGGAAGGGTTTGAAAATGGAATTCATCAACCCTTGAAATGTAGAAGGTGCATTGGTAAGGCCAAAAAGCATGACCAAAAATTCATAATGACCCTCATGAATTCGAAAGGCTATTTTTGGAATATCTTCAGTCTTCATTCTAATTTGATGATATCCTGAACGAAGATCCAACTTGGTAAAATAAATTGCTCCATGTAATTCATCCAATAATTCATCAATCACAGGAATGAGAAATTTGTCTTTAATGGTGAGCTTATTGAGCTTCCTATAATCCGGACACATTCGCCATGATCCATCCTTCTTGTGTACCAATACTACAGGAGCAGAGAAAGAACTTTGACTAGGTTGAATTATACCTGCCTCTAACATTTCTGCAATCATACGTTCAATTTCGCTCTTTTGGAAGTAAGGATATCTATAAGGCCTGATGTTTCGAGGAACACTTCCTGGAATCAAATGAATAGCATGATCATGATCACAAATAGGTGGGAGTCCTTTGGGAGTTTCAAACACCTTGGAATGATTGTCCAAGACTTGTTGGAGATCTGCAAAAATAGATGATTTTGATGTCGGAACTTCTATAGAGCATAATTGTGCAATTACGCCTCGTTGTTCTTTCTTTAGAAGCTTTGTCATGACATTAGAGCTTATTATCCTTCCTGGCTTCCCTTCAATACCCCGTAATTCGACTTCCTTTCCTTATGAAAAAAATTTCAAGAAAAGTTCTTGAAAATTAAAAGCTACCGTCCCCAAAGATTGTAACCATTGTACTCCTAGTACAACATCAGCACCTCCCATAGGAATGGAAAACATTGGACTAGTCAACACATATTCCCCCATGGTTAGCTTGATGTTATGGCATTTTCCAGAGCAATTTATAGTTCCTCCATTTGCAACCATCACTTGACATTCTGGTGCTGGGTATAGGAAACAATTTAATTCCTTGGCTACCTTATAATGAATAAAATTATGGGTGCTAGCTGAATCAATCAACACTATTACCCTTTTCTTCTTTATATGTCCTTCTATCTTGAGAGTTTGAGGAGTGGTAATTCCTGCCAGTGCATTACACGATATGGTCGGATTCATTTCTTCCTCTTCTAGGGGTGGTTCCTGGTGTATATCCTCTTCTTGTTCATTTTCTTCTTCTTCTTCCCAATCTATGTAAAATAATTTCTTCTCAGCACACTTATGACCTTTAGTGTATTTGCTATCACAACTGTAGCAAAGCCCTTTTGCTCTTTTTTCTTCCAATTGTTGTGGTGTCAACCTTGTAGGTTGTGGAAATCTAGGCGTAGCGACACTTCCTTCTTTATAGAATTGAGTGGTAGGCTTCCTTGTCGCCATAATTTTACATTCAACTTTTCTTGCCAACCTGAATGCCTTCTCTAATGAATCAGGTTCCAACACACGAACTTCATGTTGGATTTTATCCTTTAGAGTACCTATGAAGAGATCAATCATGTGTTCCTCTGGAATATCAGTTACCCTTATATTCAATTTTTGGAAGTCCTTAATGTGCTTCCCCACTAAACCCTTTTGTTTGAGATTTATCAATTGGCTAAAGAAAGTGTTGCTCTTTGTATCCTCATAAGGTGCTATCATTTCCTCCGTAAAAATTGACCAAGTGACAATTTTTTTTCGGGAGCAAAGCCATCGATACCATACAAATGTATTCTGTTCTAAATGTAAAGTTGCAATGCGTACCTTTTGTGTGTTTTGCACGTTATGGAGATCAAAATATTGCTCCATCTATAGTATCCATGTCACAGGATCATTTCCATCAAACTTCCTCATATCCATCTTTGGAATATGGTGGTTCTTCCTACCAACATTAGAGTTTATGAAATCACAATTAACATTTATTTTGTTCTCATCATGTGGTTCTTCTACTATCTTTTCACCATTAGGAAACCTTTCTTGTATCAACTTTGTCAAACCTTCCATGTCTACTTTTAGAAAATTCTTCATGTTTTCCATTTTCTCATCGATCTTAGCTTCCATGTCATCCATCTTAGATTCCATGCCAGCATCCATGCCATCCATCTTAGCTTCCACGCCATCCATCTTAGCTTGCACACCATCCATCTTAGCTTCCATGCCTTTCTTCAAACCGTCCATCTTCACTTCCACGCCTTTCTTCAAAACTTCCATTTCATTTTTTGTTGCTCTTTGCGAGAGTAAAATTTGTTACACTTCATCTTGTAATTTTGATAGATCATGTTGCAATTCTTCATCTTCATGAGTCATGGTAGAGCCTTCTGAAGGATTAATGGGTGTTGAATTATTTTTAGTGGCCATTTTAGAATCCAATATTGATACCTATTCTACAATATGCCCTTGGAATCAATTCAACTTGATTCTTCAAACAAGACTTATGCAATTCGGAGAAAAAAAAAAAAAAAAAAAACACCTTTTACTTGCTTTGAGGAGCTCGATATTGAAATTGAATTATCTCTGTAACTTAAAATCTTCAATATCTGAAATTCAGCCCTGTAGTAGCCCTATGAAGCTTCTTTCAAATGCCATAGGTCTGATCTAATTTGGATTCCCCAAGACAAAGTTGTGTCCAATCTCCCACAATGACCTAATTTTGGACTGGTTCAGTAGAGAAAACTTGTAGGACTTGCCACGTGTCACTGTTTCGTCCTTTGTCTCTGAAATTGATAGCCAAGAAACTACAGTCCGTGTACTTGCGACCACTTTTAACGGCACTCAAATCCACTGCCTAGAGAGAGAGTTATTGAAATTTTCCCACGATCACCTCTTTGAGATGAAATTCAGGAGCCTGAAAAAGCACTACCTTCCACAGATCATATCTCCAAAAATATTGCGAACCAAGCTCTAAAATTTTTTGATGAATTTCCTCAAGATTTCAGCTTCGCACCATACGAATTTCAGATTCTGAACCTTCGTAGAAAAAAATTTATAGCGAAAATTCCACGATGACCTGTTTAGGAGCTTGAAAAAATACCTAACTTCCACAGATGATATCTCCGAAAATATTGCGAACCAAGCTCTGAAATTTTTAGAAAATCTTCCTCAGGATTTCAGCTTCGCACCCTAAAAATTTCAGCTTCTGAAACTTCGTAGAAAAAAAAGTTATAGCGAAAATTCCACGATGACCTGTTTGGAGCAGCGAAACCCTAGAATCCCAAGCTTTGATACCAAATGTTGTGTAACCAGCTTCAAAATTAGAAGAAAAGAGATATCAACGCCTTAGAGATAAGCCACTTCGAGGGGGCAACCTCCAATACATTACATAAATGTACAATTCTTGGATGATACAATTCACAAAACCTCCTTTCTATATATAGGAGTCCATGGGGCCATAATGTAATCCTAGTGGGCCACAATGTAATCCTAGCCGACCTAACAATAATAATTTAAGGGCACAATAATAACAAAATGGGGGTTACAAGGGTACAATAATAACAATAAGGGGGTTACACTAACAATAATAAGGGACTATACTAGTGATATAGGGACCTAACACCTTGACTGCGCAATCCTCATTGGCAGCTCCAATGTTTGTGCATATTCATAGAATGCATCACTATAGTCACAACAGATAGTCCATCTCACCCTTTCACCTATATCTCCACTTGGTCTCCACTGGAACTGACATGCAAGTAGTTAACTGTTGTATTTTTTCAGTTGCAAGTGAGTCTCTAGTTGTGAATTAATTAAATAATTAATTCACTGAACTCTCACTAGTGTATCTTCAGTTAGAACTAGATACAACTAGCACAACTGAATTAAACTAAATAACAACTCACATAACTACTCTTCCAACTCAGTCACAACTTGCCACTATCAGTTATAACTAAATCCTGCATGCATGAGTCACCAACCACTCTAGGAATTGCGTAATTCCTTCAGCCCACTGATGTGCCACATCTGTTCACTGAAATAAAGTGCTCCAAGAGAATAAGTTGATATTTAGAGTTTGATTATTATTAAGGGCTAATAATAATTGACATTCCTCTATTTTTAGATTAGCGATTTATAAATAGACTTCGCCCAATCTTATAAAAACAGAAATTCATCCAAAGATAGAATTTGCTCAACCATCTAGAATCAACATCCTGCTAACTTTAGAATATGCTCACCATTTTAAAAATAGACATACACCTAAAAATAGCCTGCAGGCCCCACTTAGTGAAGGTGTTTAATTTTCACTAAGCTCATCGTCTTGTTGAATCTCAACATGACTTCACATAATCTCTGGACTCGGGTGGTCACTCAAAAATATAGCAGTCCTATGCAACTCTTGGATTGGATCAGAAGTCTTACTTGGAACAGAGGCCACATCTCCTCTATATGGAAAGAAATCCTTAACTCTCTCCCCTATATCAGAGATGGTTTGACTTGGAGAATCAGATCGGGGAACTTGGCTCGTGTGGGACTGGATCCATGAACTGGCAGTGGTAATGTGTACCATCTCCCTCATGAGCTCATACATCACTTGTCTAGTAATGGTATTAATCATATTGCTCAGATAGATGATCCGAACACCTCCTCTCTATACTTCCAAGGATGGAAATTTGTTGAACAACTTGATATCCCTGAACTATGGAGACCAGATTGCGAATCTTACATTGCTTCCCTCTCATAATCCCACATCTGCATCACTACTAGAGATGATGAACTTATTCGGTCACATGTTGGCCATGGTATTTACTCGCCCAAAGAAGGATACACTTTCATTTTCTCGAATCACAAGCCACTTGATTCTCTCTGCTGGTGGAGTAGCCTTTGGAAATTAAAAGCCCCACCGCGAGCCAAGCTTTTTATGTGGTGCATTCTCCACAACAAGGCTCCTACTGGTGATAATCTCCTCAACTAATCCTTTCATGGCCCCACTTGGTGTTCTCTTTGCAAAACATAATCTGAATCCATTGATCACCTTTTCCTCCTTTGTCCCTCCACTCGCTCCTTCTAGAATCTGACTCTTTCCCTCATGAGTACACACCTTCGACGGGATGGCCATAATGTCAATGAAGCTTGGAAATCCTAGTGGAGTGCTGCTACTCCCCCCAAGGCCCATAACCTTCCACTTTTGATCTGTTGGGGAATTTGGCTTCTTCGGAACAAATCCATTTTCCATGATTCCAACCTAAATTGGCATCTTGCCTCGTCACATATCATATCTATATATAATAGCCCCCCGGATGATGATCCTCCCAGTCCTCAGAGAACCATTGTTCTTGAAGTTATTGCTAGACTCCTCCCCTGGGCATATTTCGACGGATCTGCATAGAATTTTGGTTATGGTGGGGGGGTTATATTATACCTCAATGGTGATCATTATTTTAAAATTCAAGCCTGGGACAAGGCACTAACAACTTCGCTGAGCTCATTACTCTAACACATCTCCATCATTTTTCCATTGAGAAGCGCTGCTAGCACATTCAGATTTTTGGTGATTCTAAAATTATCATCAATTGTTTCAATCAGACATCAACTTGTCACATGCACACACTTCGAAATATCTTGGAGGAGACCTGGCTTTTCGAGACTCATTTTGACTATATCTCTTGTCATCACATTTACAGGGAGCGGAATCAAATTTTTGATTCACTATCCAAGGAGGTCGCGCACCAACCTAGGGGGAAATGGCTGATAGAAGAGCAATCAGGACAGGACTTCTACAGTTACTACCACAGACTATACAACAATCACATGTTGGGAGGGGCCAATAGGCCCTGATTTTTATTATATCTATGACTATTTTCAGATTTCAGCGATCAAATAATATATCTAGCACATATATGTATTTTTGTATCAACAGTAAATGTACATGGACTCTAATTTTCAGCCTTCCTGGCAAGGAACTCTTTTTGACAATTTCTTGATATGTGGCCTCAGTCACAACTTTGCTGCATATGCTACCAAGCATCTACAATATGTAATTTTCTCAATATTAATGAAAATTGCGATTTTTCCTTGAGGAGAAAACACTAGCTAATTCATTATTTTCTGTTAAATGCATTGAAATTTTTACTTAAATACCAATAATTTTTTTATGGTGGCTCATTCTCCAATGTTTCGTAAACTATTGTGGATTTTCCACTAGACAGTTTGTTGCAACAAATCTAATAAAATTATACTTAAAAATATGAAATGTACACTATGGTTTTATTTCTCCTTGGATTTATGGATCTATAAATTATCGTTTATTGTGTATGCATGCAAATTATGATTATGAAAAAAATAGAGAAAAATGAAATAAAACCTCACAAACCACAATTGGCACAAGATATAACCTAGGAAACCCTTTTGGGAGAAAACTTGACTAGAAGGTGAGGTCGCTCTGCTCTCACTCTTTGAATAAAAAATGGCTCCAAGTGCAAAGAAGTAAGACTTGTGGCCTATGGGCTACTACAATGCACAAATCCTCATGTGTTCTCTCCCTATCGCTCTCGGCTACTCTTCTCATCTATGGAACAAAATTCATTTGAAAATAATGGAACCCATTTTTCTCCTAATAGCTTGTTTATAACACATCCTGATAGCCTACTATTGCTTAGGTTTGAATCATTCAACCCTTAACTAGTGTTACAATATTGACTCTTCTATAGTTTTCTTCACCGTGATCACATGGCTAGCCCTTTTTCCACTAATAATGGGGGATTCCATTGAATCCTCTCAAATTATAGTCGTCAAGTTCAATAGGTCAAATTTTGGGAGGCATAATTTTCTCATACGAGCTTCGATTGAGGTGATTCTTGCACTGTTGGAAAGGTACCAGCTTGTATATTATGGAAACTAGGTCCATAGTAAGGTCGAGACCACAAAAAATGTTTATTTAAGGTGTCAAAATGGCTCTTGAAGTTTTTGAATTGAAATTTTCCAAATAGGGTCTGCCAATAAAAATGGTCATGTGCACTAATTCCTCCACCTTTTCCACTCTACAAGCATCAATATGGATGAAAACTAATATAATGATCCAATTTGGATCATCCAAGGTGTAAACAATTTTTATCGTATCTTCTCATTATTAGGGAGTATAATCAACAACAATCTCCCTTGTAGCAATCCACTCATATTCGAAACACACCATAATATCGTCATTTTGAATATTCTCATTATATAAAATTTTATAAAATTCAAAAGATATTTTATAATTATTTCATGGTTAATATTGGGAAATATGGTCAATTAGGTTTATCTCAGGTGGCTGGGAGGAATGATTTTTATCCTTTTCACCTAGGTTCAATTCCTTCAAGTGACATGTTGAGTTCATATTGAGTAAATTGTTGTATGGATTCAAGCATTGTTTTTTTAATGAACTTGAGCTCTGAAGAATATCTTACCCTTTCCCACAAGCTTACCCTTTCCCACAAGCTAGAAGGTGAGGTGCTTAGTTACATAGAAAAAATATTAAATAAGATGTTCATCTATGTTAGTGTTTTCTGATGCAATGATAGATAAACTAGTAACACAATTATTGATATTTATCTTACACAATCCAATAACCTCCCATGGTTAATTTTAGGAATTTATGGAAGTTTACATTGTGACAACCTCATAAAGTTAGAGAATCAACATGTCACATAAGAAAAAGGATTATCCATCAAAATGTTGGAAATTATAGCAATATTTTAGTGATTATACATGTGTGCGTGTGCATGTGCACTTATAAATCATAAGATGTTTTTTCTTTTTTATAACTAAGAGGTAGAATAACATATCTTCAATACATTATGATGGCCATCGACTTGAAACAATTGATGTGTCTATCAATAAAGAAGGGCCTCTTTAATGATGAACCATATCTTGTTGAGTGTGCATGGTAGACATAGTGATTTTCAAAATTTGTTCCTCATTTTTATTCAACAACCATTTCACTTCTTCCAAAATATATTAATCTTGAGTGTGCACGGTAGACACAGTGATTTTCAAAATTTGTTCCTCATTTTTATTCAACAACCATTTCACTTCTTCCAAAATATATTAATCTTGAGTGTGCATGGTAGACAGTGATTTTCAAAATTTGTTCCTCATTTTTATTCAACAACCATTTCACTTCCTCCAAAATATATTAATCTTAGTTTCTTTCAACATCCTTTGTTCAAGCATACCTCTTAGTATATGACATATTCAAAACATTCATAATTGATAGAGCATTAACCATATCATTAAAAGAGACGTGTTTCCAAAAGGAGGCAGATACATCACTAAAAATATGCATCAAGTCTAATAATTGTGTCATATTCGTGCCTTCTCAATAAGTCGAGTCATAGAATATAGATAATCTATTGATTCCCTTCAAAATTTATTGTGTCAACCTTGAACATACATTATTAAAATTTAACCAATATGAGGGTGTCTTATCGATAAGAGGTGGTTGAAGATCCACCTTACCATTTACAAACTCCCATTTTGTTTATCAATGAAAATAGTGATCTTTGGAGCTATTTGGAGTATCCAAAGTGTTATTTGTTACTAGTCAACACTTTAGATCTATAAATGATCCATCTTCATGATCCATTCGTGTCCTCAAGATGGATCCTATTATGGATCTAAAGCATTGACTAGTAACAAATAGTATCGTGGATAATTTGAAAAGATCTAAAGACAATTATCACCATAAAATAATGATTTAAATGAAGAAGCTTTATATGTCCTTCATAGACCATTTTGTTTAAATATTTGAATGCCTCACCTACAATTCATCACCTTAATATGTGCATGCATGATAGAATTTTGTCTCGAACCCTACATATTAATTTATGTAAAATTAATCTTATTAAGATAAATAGATAACAATCAAAGGATCTTAGTTCGAGTGGTTTGGTGAACAATTTGTTTCCCTAGTTGTATGGGTTCAAGTCTCCGAAGACATGTTGTAACTAGCCCGTTAGTAAAAATTTTGAATAATTGTATTTGGTGTAATAATGGCAGTCAAACTACTAAAGTTATTGATTCTCTAAAAATTCTTATTACTAATTAAATAACAATCATATAAAAAATAATATTGTCATTTAGAAATTAACAATGCTTGTATACTAGAAATATAGTACCTTTCATTACATAACTTTCCTAATTGTTCTTAATAAATAACATTATAAATCCTAGAAAATCATGAGTATACCACACATAATATCCCATAAAGTGGGAAATCATGATCATGTGAATTCAATGGTATATAAACATCATACATTTTTGTCTCATTATGTAAAAGTTGTAATAGATCTATTAGAGGTGTCAAGTATGTATATATTTTATTCACTTGCCACTCTCTAGGTGCCATTAAAACCAACACTGAGTGCGTCTTTCTTAGATGTCATCTAAGGTATAATCTTGTAGTTGATAAAAACCATATGTCATATGATCCAAATGTTCGTTTATTCAGAGTAGGAATTGAACCTTTCCATAGCAAGGTCAAATCTTATACTTCACTTCTCATTATTTTTTTAATCCAAAAATCTAGTCAACTAGATTCTATGTGTTTCATTATGATTGAATTTATTGTTATTCTCATATCTCCATCAATGTTTTTAGTGAATGCATGCCATTCTTTTTATGGGATCCATGTCTTACATTAGGATAGCTCCATTAAGTTGGGGATTATCATGATGAAGTTGGAAACTTGGCTTTGTTCCTACTTAAGCACATGTCATTTTATTAATGTTGGTGTTTTCATTTTATCCACATTAAAACATTGATATGTCTATGTAGAAACATTGATTCTATTTGAATTGGAGGATCATTATATTATTTTTCATCTATCTATATGCTTTTAGAGTGGAAAAAATCAGAGGAATCAACTTCTAGAGTCACACAGTCCAATTGACTACTTTTGAATTTACATCTCCCTTGTGCACAGTACATCGCGCTATACTCGATCCCTTGCGCTTGGGCCCCCTTGGCCTACACTCAACCCCGATTTCTTTCTGTTGTGGTGTGGGTGTCTAGATTTATTTAAAGCCACATTTACCTATGCTTCCCTTAAGTTCTTCTGGCACAGATATGTCATTAGTCGAGGTTTGGGGGTTGGAATGAATTCGTCATGACAAGATGAGTGTGCACCCAAATATGGTCGGAATTATTGCTAGTCGATCCCACCAGGTAATTGAGTCCCGAGTTCGACAATCTGACACTCCTACACAAGTTGGTTCAACCCGAATATGTGCTTAATTTGGTAGACTGGGGATTTTTCAACTTCGACTTTCTCCACGCGCTGAATGACTTTTGTAGATAAGTTGTGGGGTCCATGCTAGACGTACCCCTTTAATTTGTCCGCAAGTCTGGGGAATTTGCAAACATTCAATTTAATGAAGAGCAAGATACCTATATTTTGAAAAAAATGCTTCTATAATTTAATCCACAATGAACATTTTTTATCGATGTTTCAAGTCCAAACCAAGACCCATCCTCAAGAGTGATTGATGAGAGAAAGAGGAGAGCCAAAAAAAAGCATAAAAAGATAAAAGGGAAAAAATGAAGAAATAAGCCAACAAGAATTGAAAACCTAAAACCTAAAATCTGAAAGGAATTTGATTAGATAATATATAAAAATCAATTATTTTAGTCGAATACAATGATGTAAAGAAAAAGATTAATTAATATATTAAGATTAATAAATTAGAAAGTTAGAAATAATTAATTAATATAATAATATTAATAAATTAAGGACAATGGTATTAGTTGCTTAATTATAGTAAATTAGTTAATTAAAATATTAGAATTAATAAATAACCTAATATATGAAAAAGAATTAGAATATTAATGTTAATTAAATGAAAATTAATAACGTATACATGTATAGAAAGAATTATAATAACAAACTACCTTATTCATTATTAATATTAATAGAATTTGATAATTAATTAGATTAATTTATTTTAATTAATACAATATAATTAATGTTTAAGTTCATAAAATTAATTGTAAATTAATGTAAATCATATATAGGCACCTAAGAACTATAGAATTAAATTGGATAGAAATAAGGAAAAAAAGGATAAATATTAAAATTAATAGAGAAATATTATTAATATTAATAATTAAATGAGAGTGATAATGTTAATAATGACTGAAACAAACTTTAAAGCCGAAAGAGCATAAAAAGCCAATTCTTACTAACTTCAAGACCACCATCTCTATTGAGGTTGTTTGGATGTCTTAATATCTCCATAGCCTCTCTGAATCTTCTTTTAAAGTGGTGATCTTCCTTTGCAATGATAATAATGTCTTCTAGGCATATGTGATGTTTAGTGTGGAGAGAATGCTCTACAAGAAAAGAAGAGTTGATTTTTAATGTTACCATAATACTCTTTTATTTTGGTTTTGTATGACTTACCGATTTCACCAATGTAGAATTTATTTTTTGTAAAAGTAGTTGATTTTATAGACTCCTTTTATTTGATGCTAATCAATTTTTTCCATAACAAATTTCATATTTTGCCTTATGACTATTAATTGTTTGAATACAGAACCAATAATCTTTTTCATGAGAATTTTGGCTATTCTATCAATTATGCCGCATGTGTATGGAAGGTGGGAATTTATGCGCGAACGTTGTAGATTAGTAGAATTTTCCGAGGGGCTCTTCTTCTCTTTTCCTTTTTTAATGGCCTTGATAATGTCTTTGAACACCTTACTAATCTCTTTGAACACATTTCTAAGATATCAGATATCCCTAACAACTCTTAAGGTCAAAAGGATTCCCATTTTTTGAGCTGAGCTGGATAATGGTGGGAGTCGGTATGGGTGTTTTTTCTGAATACTTGATACCCATATTTGTTTGAAGACTGGGTTGATCCTGATTTGCTTGAGTTCGAATTGGACTAGATCGGCTAAAGGTCGGATCGACGGTAGTCTTCCTTCCAATTTGGTGGGAAAACGTTATCGTTATTAGCTCTGAAAATGGGTAAGTTGAGAAGCAACACCCACTGAGCCGTAACTGACAATCTACTGGTCGGCATCAAGATTTCCAACAGAGGTTCTCATCAATCACATTTATCTCTTGGATGCCTCTCTTTGTTCGAATCTCATAGATCCCTTCAGTGATCGATGATCGATCCTTCTAGTCTGGATTTACATTACAAATCACCAGGCCCACAACTCGTGTTGAGTTCAACCGTCAGCCTCACAGATCCTAGGTTCGTGCTGGTATTGTATCAACCATGCTATGGGAGGTCCATGCACATAGCACAGGGCATCGATGCTCTTTTCCAATCATTCTCCCAAAATTGGTAGGATTTGGCAAAGGGGAATTGCGGCCTTTGTCATCTATCTGCAGGACTCCCTGCTCGAGCTCACTTTACCATATACCAGACTGAGCATGAAACAAAGACCACAGCCAAAATTAATCAAATTTGACATGGATTCGATGGGATGACAACGCTTGTGCTCAAAGAGATAGTTTCCTAGCGATCAAGCTTGAGGAAGTGACAACCATAACGCATGATTTTGTTGAGCCTCGATCCCCTGCACCAACAGGTTTCATATTGGTGGAACAAAATAAATATTCATCCAAGATGAACCCTGAAGCACATAGGTCTCGCACTCACCAAAACTCCACTCAATCTCTAAATAGGTCCTATGATCCTTCAATAGAAGCTTGACTTCATCGCATAGCTCTTAATTACATGGAAATACGCACTCACCTTCCTTTGACACTGGACATCACTCCTTGTTTAGGTAAGAGGGATTAAACATAAGAATTAGTTGAAATCTCAGATTCTATTAAATGCATAAAATGTATTTACAGAGGGCTGCTACAACTTTTGTTGTCTACTATCGAAGTTCTCATGCTCCTCCAGTTATTTTTTACTCTAATCCTGAGACTCCTCAATTATTCGAGCTCTTTCTGAGCCCCTAACTGTACACACATATATTAATTCTTATATTAACTAGAAAATACCCTAACAAAACCTTTAGGTTGTTTGGACATTTGTCCCAATACCTAAAACTATCCAACACCTCACCTTCACAATTGTCGATTTTACAAAGGCCCAGTTAGCCCAAAAACACCAACTCATCAAACACCCTAACAACCCAAATTCTTCTAGAATCTAGACAGTTGTAATTACATCAATTTGCTTAATGTTTACAAATTACATTCGGAGTGAATGGCTTTCCCTTTGTAAATTTCATGACACCCTTGGGATCTAGTCAAAATAGATTGCCTAGGGTTGATGCTCTTGCATTAGACTCCCCATGTTGAAAATTTTCATGACCTCCTTGCCATGTGTTATTGATTGTTGCGTCCTCCAGGATCCCAAACCTTGTGATGTTGTAGGTCACTGGCTTGCTTACTTTCCTTTCCCTCAACTGTCTTCAACTTTCCAGGATCCCACACTCTAAGTTGTTGCTTTCTTTCTTTGCTGATGCAATCTCCTGTAGTCAGCATATGTAGTAGCTGACTATTTCCTCTTCTCCACTATACCATTTTTGTGTACCTTCTTCATCAACATCTCCAATTTCTCTACTTCAGTGGCCAATTTATTCTCTTGCTGGACCAAACTCTTGGGACCACTCACTTTCAACAGTGTCTTAAAAAATTCCATGGCCTCACATTCCATCTCATCATATGGTTCCCCTTCCTCTTTGCAGGAGTTTTACATCCTATCCCATCACTGCTCTATGGAAAGTAGATTCCCACCTCTTGCAAAATAAATGGATTTATTGCAGCAATTCCTCTATTCGCCAATTGCTAATTCTTCTCCATTGTTGCTCTCAACAAAATATACAGGATGTTGGTTACTTTTCGAAATAGGTTTCTGCTCTATACTCCTAGGCTAAAAATGAAATAAAATTTCATCTTCATGAGACTAACTCGTTTCATGCTTCTCCTTTTCTCTCTCTTTTAACATCACTTGTTGTCCCTTTTCAACATAATTAATTATACTCCCAACAACCCCTTCATCGTGCAATTTATCAAAACAAATTGATTTTTCATGCACTTCAACATTTTCCTGATTCTTGGCTTCATCCTCTATGCAATCTTCTTCAACCCTGGGACTATCCAACCAGTCCTCTCTGAACAAAATTGAATTGGAATGATGTCCTTTCTCCCCCATCTTCATGACAACTTCAAATGACTTCCCATCATCTGCAAGACCTATATCTACATACAATTTATTAATTTTAAAAACATGAGGCCATCTAGCCTCTTTTGCTGTCTTTATCATCGATCTTTCTCGATGTGTATGGTCCTTCTCCCTCTAATATCCTTTATGAGAAAACGTCGCTTCATCCTCCAATAGGACAAATTTCTTATTTTGTCTTCCTCCATTGCTTTGGGAAACCATTCTTCCATTCTTCTCTATTCTTGACAATTATAGATGATTGTCCTCACTCGTGATACTTATGACCTACAACCATACACAAAACATCAAAATCATGGGGCTCTCTTGCCCCATTTGGTGCCTCTGCCACCATATCTTTTATCAGCAACTCCTTTTGTTGGTTTGGACTCTTAAAATAGTCCATGAGACTCCTAGACAATTTCTTCTCAACATCTTCCTTATTCTCTTCTCCAAGGATTATTCCTAGTTCTAGTTCATAGTAGTGAACATGCTTAGCTGCTCTGAGTTCTTCATTCCTCAATTGAGCACTCAACAGGTGCCTCGACTTCCTTCTCAGCCTCCCAACATATAGCTATTCAACAAGCCATTGGATCGTCTTCTTCAGATCCCATCCATATCTTTGGTCTTCCTTCTCTCTCTTTTTCAGTAGCATGTTCAACACTGAGTCCCTCTTTTAACTCATATATCTCTCTGTCAAACTCCTCATTGTTCAATTTCCTTCTCCTAGTGTCATTTGCTTTGACACCCTTCTCCATTCTCTTGTGGCTTTCATCTGAACCCTTAACATGAACATTGATGTCCATCTCTTTCTCCTTTTCTTTGAGCTTCTCCATGCTCACTGTGAGTTGCAAACAAGCATCCACGGGCACCTCACCAAATTTCTCTCCTACAGGTTTGGCCTGTTGGTATCACAGGTTCACCTCCTCTGGAACCTCTTTAGCCTCCTCTGCTCCTCGAGTTGTACTTTGCTCACCTCTCAAGAACCTCACTTGTTCTCTTTACTTTCTCGAGAAATTCCTTTGTCCACCACTCTCTTCCAACCTCAACCAGAACAACTTCTCTCTCTATGCAGCCTCTCTGCTACAAGGGTCTTCTACCACAACTCTTTTCTCCTGCTACTACCTGCAATTGTCAGTCTCTTTATTGGTTAAAATAAGATCACAAGACCAAGTTTACCTGTTAGGTCCCCTCAACACCGAGATCTCAAAATCTCTTGAATCTTTTTTCTGGAATCCTTCTGAGGCCTTTAAATCTTTTGTTGTCTCTGCTATTGCAAACACCTTCAAATTCACAGAGGTTGTAACTATACACAGATTTAATGCACAAATTTTGGGGCTCTAACCCTTTAAAAACATTAAAAAAAAAACTTATTACAACTCTACCAAATTAACCTTGTAATTCTACCCAAAGTTTTTTTTAACATCGAACATTCAATATATTCAGATACATTTTAATTCCATCTTTATAAGACAACCATACCTTTGAGAGACAACAATACCTTTGCACTCTCAAAGTGCACAATCAAAATGATATACTCTCCTTTTTAATTCCCAAAGAGTGTTACTACTTTGATGCTACTTTGACGCAACCCACCTAGTTGCTTTCGAATTTACAATTCTCTCTTGTGCATAGTTCACCGGGCTATTCTCGATCGTGTGTGCTTGGCCCCCTTAGCCTACACTCAACCCTGAATTCTTTTCTTCGTGGCGTGGGTGACTAGATTTCTTTAAAGCCACATTTACCTGGGATTCCCTAAATTTATTTTGACACAGATATGTCATTAGTTATGGTCTGGGGATCAGATTAAATTCGTCGTGACAAGATCAGTGTGCACCCAGATATCGGTGGAATTACTACTAGTCAGGCCCACAAGATAATTGAGTCCAGGGTTTGACAGTCCAACACTCCTACGTAGGCCAGTTCAACCTAGATATCCACTTAATCCAGTAAAGCAGGGATTTTACAACTTTGAATTTCCCCACAAGTCGGATGCCTTTGTAAGTCATGAGGTCCATGCCGGACATGCCCCTTAATTTGTCTGCCGCTTTGGGGAATTTTCAAGCATTCAATTTAATGAAGAGCTAGATGCCCAGATTTGTTTCAAGACCGAATCGATCTGGATTTACTTGAGGTCGAATTGGACTGGATTGGCTAAAGGTCGGATTGAAGGTAGTCTTCCTTCCGATTTGGCAGGGAAACTTTATCATTTTCAACTTTGAAAATGGGTAAGTTTAGAAACAACACCTTCTCAATTGCAACAAAAAATCGACTAGTAGACATCAAGATTTCCAACAAAGGTTCTCCTCAATCGTATGTATCTCTCAAATGATTCTTTTCGTCTGAATCTCAGTCCATTTAGTGATTGATGATTGATCCTTCTAGTCTGGATTTACAATGCAAATCACTATTCCTATAGCTCTTATGTCAAGGTCAACCGTCAACCTCATAGATCACAAATTCGTGCCAGTATTGTATTGGCCATGCTACGGGAGGTCCATGCACGTAGCACAGGGCGTCGATGATCTTCTCCAAACACTCTTGAAATTGATAGGATTTGGCAAAGGGGCGTTGTGGGCTTTGCCATCTATTTGGGGGATACCTACTCGAGCTCACTTTACCATATACTGGACTGAGTGTGAAACTAAGACCATACCGGCAATTAATCAGATTTGACATGGATTATCCAAGATGATAATTCTTGGGCTTGGAGCCATAGCTTCCTAGTGATCAATCCTAAGGAAGTGACGACCAGAGTAAATGATTTTGTTGAGCCTAGATCCCTTGCACCAATTGGTTGTATATTGGAAAAACATAATATATAGTCATCCAAGATGAGCCCTGAAGTGCACATGTCTGGCACTCACTAGAACTTCACTCAATCTCCAAATAGGTCTTCTGATCCTTCAACAGAGGCTTGACTTTGTCACATAGCTCTTAATTACATGGAAATACACACATAGTAAACACTTGCCTTCCTTCAACACTGGGCATCACTCCATGCTCAGGTAAAGGGATTAAACATAGGAATTATCTCAAAGCTTATATTCTATTAAATGCATAAAATGTATTTACAGAAGACTATTACAGCTTTTGTTGTCTACTTTGAGAAAATTCCAAGATCCCAAATCTAAAAATCCCTACTGCTACAACTGCAATACTTCTCCTACTTGGAAATTCAAATTTAACAAGTTATTAACAGATTACTTCTGGAAATACTGAAGCAACCTTCACTCATTAAAATACATTTGTGAAAAGGAAACTGAGCAAGAAAGAATAATGCAAACACAGGACACCGTTATTTTTGGACAAACGTCCCCGAAAAATCCCAATGCTAGAAAACCGGTGCAGCAGATCTGAGGGTTTATATATTATGCAGTAAATTTTTTAATACAAATCTAGGATGCCTTTCTGGCAATCCCTGCAGAGAATATGACTGACTAAAAGTTTGTGAGAGAAATCTCATACTAATCTGGAAGCCCAACTGACCAACAACCTCGGATCTACAAGCCCTTCATTGTGCTGCGCAATCACTACACAATCTCTGCGTCGCTCTATGTGAGGATTGTGTCACTTTTGCGTCACTGGTCTTCTACTAGTTGGATCTGCCCTTCTGGCCTCTTCCGGTCTCACACACTACCTTTCTGGCACTAGATCTGGCTGACCCTCAGCTAAATCTCGAATTCCCTTGAGGTTGCAACGTTGCCTCTGTGTGGGACTGCACTGGCTCTATGTAACTGCTACGTTGCCTCTGCTAAATTACTCTTTGTCTTCTCCGTGATGTATTCCCGGCCAGTGTTGCAGGAAACGTCCCGCCCACGGCTCCAACCCCCAATCCACATCTCGTACGGAAAAGCAAAGGATCTGTCGTCCAAACCACGTTTCCGAAAAACGGAAATGCGGATCGGGCAAAAAAACGTGATTCCTGCCATTTCAGAACCGTTTTAGCCCGATCCGCGTTTCCGTACGCCAAAACCGTGTTTCGTATGACGGATCAGCGTACGGAAACGGGCGTTTCCAAGTCGGATCTGTACGGAGATGGGAAATTCCACAAGGTTCTAAATATATATTTTTTTTTTTTTCTTTGACTTAAGTTGGGTTGGGGCTTCTTGGACACTCTCCAAAGGTGCTCCCTTGATGCTCCTTAGAGGCTTTCTAGATGCTCCCTCATGGTAATATTAAATTCTTAAAGTAAAAGTGACGTTCTCCTTTATCTTTCATTTTCATCCTTTTACTTAAATTTTTAACATTATCATGAAATGACTCAAGATGTTTGAGAGTGGTTCCAACCTCATCGGACTTCATATGGAGAAAATAGAATTTTATACCCTATTCAAGATTCAGCAAACTTAACAGTTTTCAAGAATTCAGGTTCAATGGGATTGTGTCATTTCATTAAATTATATCATGTATGAGGGTATGTGAATGGCATTTAATCAACAGCACCAAGCCCTATATGCACCCTTGTGTTGGTGGTGTTAATTGTTGAACTCCTTTGTCATGTCGTCAGCAAAACAATACCTTTCAATCAAGTCAAAATCATCGATCAAGCATGTTAAGCTTTTTCTACCATATTTTAAGGCTTGGATTAATCATTAGGTAGTTTGATCAAAATTGGGCAAGGTTGACTAATATCCTAGACAATTGAGGTAGAGGCAAAGGCTAGACAACAGGAGAAGAATCTAGATTCTAGATAGTTGATCTCGAATAATTAATTATTAATGTACAATGGATGCCATATCTCTCTTGATTTATGTACAAATGTGCATGTTTCCATATCTTCTACAACTAATTTGGTGTTTTGGATATTTTTTTTAATATAAATGCAAAAAATATAAATATATATATATATATATATAAAGTAGACGCTTCCGAGACGCTTCGCTTCCTAGGTTTTTGGGAAATGACGCTTTCGCGTCCCTGCTTCCAAAAAACGTCCCCGCTTTGTGCAACGTTGTTCCCGGCTCAGGAAAATCTCCAACCGGAATTACTGCCCCTCATTGCAATCAAGAATCACTTAGATCTGATTTTCGTCCGAGCACTGCTCCGTCAAAAAAATTCGATCTCTAGATCCTCTCGGTGTATCCTACAAATGACCCTCAAGCCTTCCTTTATAGTCTTCTCGTTGACAAATCAATGGCCGAGATTAGATCTCCAATCAACGACTAAGAATAAATTAGACTTTATCTGCTTTTTCTAGAAGTTTCATCGACAGTTTACATTAATACTGATTAATTATTTTAATTTCCTAAGTTAGACTTAGGGTCCCCATTAAAAATAATTATTTTTTCTTATAAAATTGTTTTTAGAAGTAATTTCCCAAAACAATTTCTGGGTTATCTGTAATGCATGTGTCTAAGCCTCTCCACAAAATTTGGGGCTTAGAGCACATCTGATGCTACCAAAAATCAACATACTTTAGGAGCTCTCGTGCTCCTCTTAAGTTGTTTTTGACTCTACTCCTGAGACTCCGTAATTATCTGAGCTCTATTTGAGCTCCTAACTGTACATATATATAAACTCTTCTATTAACAAGAAAATATCCTAACATAACATTTAGGTTGTTTGGACATATGTCCCAACACCTAAAACTACCCAACACCTTAGCTTTACAATTATTAATTTTACAAAGGCTCACTTGGCCCCAAAAAACTAGCTCATCAAACAACCTAACAATTTCGATTCCTCTAGAATCTAGACACTTGTAGTTACTTCAATTTCCTTCATTTTTACAAATTACCTTTGGAGGGAATGTCTTTCCCTTTCGAAATTTCATGCCCACTTGGGGTCTAGTCAAAATAGATTACCTAGGGTTGATGCTCCTACATCAAACTCCCTAGGTTGAAAATTTTCATGAACTCCCAGTCATGTGTTATTGATTGCTGAGTCCTCCAGGATCCCAAACCTTGTGTTGTTGTTGGTCACTGGTTTGCTTGGTTGTCCGACAACTGTCTTCAATTTTCCAAGATCCTATTGTTTAAGTTGTTGTTTCTTTCTTTCTTTGTTGATGCAATCTCCTACAGTCAACCATATGTTGTAGTTGGTTGCTTCCTCTTCTCCACTGTGCCATTTTTTTGGTACCTTCTTCGTCATCTTCAATTTCTCTACTTCGGTGGCAAAATTATTCTCTTTTTGGGCCAAACTCTTGGGGCCACTCACTCTCAACAATGTCTTTGAAAATTCCATGGCCTCACATTCCACCTCATCATATGGTTCCCATTACTCATTGCAGAAGTCTGACAGCTTGCCCCATCCCTGCTCTATGGAAAGTAGATTCCCATCTCTTGCACAATAAATGGATTTATTGCAATAATTCCTTTTTTCACCAATTGTTGATTCTTCTCCATTGTTGCTCAACAAAATACATAGGCTATTGGTTTCTTTTCGAAATAGGTTTATGCCCCATACTCCTAGGATGAAAATGAAATGAAATCATCTTTATGTGACAAACTTGTTTCATGCTTCTCCTTTTCTCCCTCTTCTGACAACCCTTCTTGTCCCTTTTCAGCATAATATTTATACTCCCAAAAGTCCCTTCATCATGAGATTAATCAAAACAAATTGATGTTTCGAGCACTTCAACCTTATCTTGTGTCTTCGCTTCATCCTCTATGCAATCTTCTTCAACCCTAGAACTATCCAACTAATTTTCTATGAACATCATTGAATTAGAATGTTGTCCTTTCTCCTCCATCTTCATTACAACTTCAAATGACTTCCCATCATCTACAAGGCTTGCATCCACAAAAAAATATTAATTTTAGAAGCATGAGGCCATCCAAGCTCTTCTGCTATATTCATCATCAATCTTTGTCACCGTGTATGTTCCCCTCCCCTCTGATTTCCTTTATGAGACAATGTTGCCTCATCCTCCAGTAGGATATATTTTGAATTTTGTCTTCCTCCAATGCTTTGGGAAAGCATTCCTCCATTCTCCTATATTCTTATGACATTTATAGATGACTATCCTACCTTGTCATGCTTACGACCTACAACCATACACAAAACATGAATATCAAAATCATGAGGCTATCATGCCCCATTTGGTGCCTTTGCCACCATATCTTCTATCAACAACTCCTTCTAATGGTCTAGACTCCTTCATACAATCCATGAGACTCTCACACTATCTATCCTAAACATGTTCCTCATCCTCTTCTCCAAGGATTGTTCCTTGTTCTAGTTCACAACAGTGAACATACTCAACGGCTCTGAGTTAACCATTCCTCAATTGAGCACTCAATAGGTGCCTCAACTTCCCTCTCAGCTTCCTAACATATAGTTGTCTAATAGGCAATTGGACCTTCTTCTTTTGATACCATCCATATGTTTGATCTTCCTTCTCTCTCTCCTATAGCAACATGTTCAACATAATGAATCTCTACTTTAACTCAACCATCTCTCTATCAAACTCCTCATTGCTCAATTTCCTTCTCTTGGTGTCATTTGTGTTGACCTCTGTCTCCATTCACTTGTGGCTTTCATTTGAACCTTTAACATGACCATCGATCACCATCTCTTTCTCCTTTTCTTTAAGCTTCTCCATGCTCACTGTGAGCTGCAAACAAGCCTCCACAAACACCTCACCAAGCCTCTCTCCTTTGGGCTCAACCTTTTGGTATCACAGGGTCACCTACTCTGGAACCTCTTAAGCCTCCTTTGCTCCTCTGGCTGTTGCACTTTGCTCACCTTTCGAGAACCTAACTTTTCTCTTCACTTCCCCGATGACTTCCTCTGTCCTCTGCTCTCTTCCAACCTCAGCTGGAACAACTTCTCCCTCAGCAACCTTTCTACTGCTAGGTCAAAGTTACTACTACATCAAAGTTGTTGCTGCAACGAAGTGTTGCTTCAAGGTCGAAATGTTGCTTCAAGATCAAAGTGTTGCTTCAAGGTTAAAGAACTGCTTCAAGATCGAAGTGTTGCTTCTAGGTCAAAGTACTGCTTCAAGATCGAAGTGTTGCTTCTAGGTCAAAGATCAGTTGTTGTCTGCTGCTAGTTGTTGCTGCCAGGTCAAAGTTATTGTTGCAAGATCGAAGTTGTTGTTGGAAGGTTATCATCTGCAAAAGAAGGGTTGACTTGGTGATTGGAGGAATTTTGTGTCTAGGTCAAGGAGTCTTGGATTATCTCGTCAAACAGTTGAAGGAAGAGTTGTTGACTGGGTTTTCCCCTAGATAGGGGTTTTGCCTTGGTTGTCCGCCTACATCTAGTGTCCTATGGTTTTGGTAATTGCTTGATGAACTAAAGTAAAAGAAGAACAAAAGAAAGTTAATAAGTAAATAAGAACTTCACAAGTAATTATCATCATGAGTAAATCTTTCTGCCTTTTCTTATTTTCTAACATGGTATCAAAGCTAAGGTGAAGAAGAAGGAAAAAGACAGCCTGAAGATCTATTGAAAGGAGAATAAGGAAATCTCAAGAAGTTGAATAAGGGGTCATCAAAGGGGATCATATAAGGAAAGAAGCTTACTATCTTCAAGAACAATGTATAACACAATAAAGGGAGAACAAATTAGAAGGAGCATCCAATTACAGAGCATGGAAGAAAAGGATAGATCTTATCCTCGAAAAGAATAAAGTCTTGGATCTAGTCAAAGGAAAAGTGAAGAAACCTACAGAAGGATCAAGTGATGCAGATAAAGCTAAGTTTAGAGAGTCTAGAATTTTGGCTATGAGCGTAATGGTAGATGGTATAAATGATAATCTTATCCCATACATTTCCAACATTGACTCTGGCAAAGAAATGTATGAAGCCTTATCCAAATTATTCACCATCAAGAATCTTGATCAAGTTGCAAGTCTTAAGAATGAACTAAGGACCATGAAAATGACAAAGGATGATATTGTGGCTTCCTTCTTTGTAAGGATAGCTAGAATTAGAGATGATCTCCAAGCCATAGATAAGATAGTACCTGAAAAAGAGCTCATGATTGCTGCACTTCTGGGATTTCCACGCTCTTGGAGTGCATTTGCTTCAGGGATCAACAGTTGGAAAGAAACTCCTTCATTTGAGGAATTATGGAATGCATGTAGTCAAGAGGAAATGAGAATCTCATTAGTAACCAACAAAGAGAATGAAGAAGAGACAGTTTCAAATGCCTACTCCGCTCATCACAAGAAAGGAAACTTCAAGAAATCTAATGGGCCAAGAAGGAAGGTAGACCTATCCAAGATAGAATGTTACCAATGTCACAAAAGGGTCACTATAAAAGTGACTGTCCTAACAATCTTAAGAATAAGAAGAGAAATAGAGATCAAGCAAATGTTGTCGAAGAAGGATCTCCAAAGCAGAACAAGACAGAAGAATCGTAAATAAGGGGCTTACACTACTAAGTCCTCTACTTTAAGTTTTAATTGTTTTCATTTATGATTTGATTTCTAGTATTTATAGGTTTAACATGCTTTGGAAAAACATTTTTGAATTGTTTTGATAAAGTGATAGGTATCCCTCGAGGTTGGATTAAGAGGGAGCCCTCACCATTTTCCAAAGGAAGGCATGTTGATCTACTCAAGGATTATAGAGAAGACCTCACAAGACAACATTGGAATTGATGTCCTACAAGGTTTCTCTAGAAAACAACTCAAAGGTATGACTTAGACCATAAGCTTTGTTCTCTTTATGATATATTCATTCATTTGTTCTACATTACTAACATTGTTGTGTCTAGCTCCTTTGAACCATAAAGATTATTGTCAGGGTGATTAATCATTAGATAAATCTACCCTCCTCATATCTTTGATCATTCTTATGGAACCCTAAAAAGGTTCTCTGTAAAACCATAACTCAAGGGTATGTTGGTGCTGATGTGAAAAACCCTAATCCACTTAGGGTTATTAAGAAAATGCTATTCATTTGATATCGAGGATTTTATGGTAATGTCATGTTAGGGGTTTTTGTATGGTTATTTAAACCCTAATCTTTTAGGGTTGGATGGTGATAATCCTAGACCTTTATAGGTTTTGGTAAATTAGGGTTTATGAGCAAAACCCTTATGATATCTTAGAGTAAAGCTCCTAGGAATGAAACTCTATGTGTATGTTTTTTCGTCTAATCAAAACCCTAGCCTCATTAAGTTTGTTATATCTCTTAACTTTAATGCATTGATATGTGTGTCTTGGGTTTTCCTGATATATGTTGTTGTGACATGGATGATTATAAAATCCTAGATATGTATACTATTGATGATCATAGTTCTAGGGCTTGTAACTAAGCCCTAGTCGAAGTTTGATATTCTAGGATATCATGTTATTGTTTCAAATATGATGATGTGAAAAGTTGTTCATATTGTTGAAACCTAAGATTGCGATGTGATTGGTGTTGATTATTGAGAAATCTAGGGTTCGTATTAAATCCTAGTAAAAGTATGAATTCTAAAAATTGCTAGATAGAATTGTACTTGTTCGAATTGCTTCTAGGGTTTGCAATATGTTATAAAATAAGTTTGTTATATCTTTGAAGGAAATATTGAAGCCCTAGATATAATGAAATTGATATCATGATTGAGTTATGGATGTGATCTGGGTAAGAAATAGAAGTATAGAAATATGTGTCTCTGGTTGATTATGAACCTAACTAAGTTTAGGTATTTGATGTCTAAAGTATAATGCTTCCATTATTGTATAATTCTGATAAAGTTAACTTCATGCTTCTATGTATTTGGTTGTACCTTCTATCTAAGTTGTGCAGGTACATAATCTTCAAGATGGTGAAGATGTTCATAAATAAAATTGATTTGATTGATAAGCATGATGAAGAAAGATGATCGAAATAACTTTGATAAGAAGGATGGAAGCCATGAAAGATTTTCGGATGTCATAAAAGGAAGTTGATCTCCCTAAGTTAAGAGGGAGCTTGGATTGAAGAAATATCCCTAGTTAAGAGGGAGGGCATATTATAGTCATGATTGGAGAATGTATATTGAGGTGTTGTTGAATGAAGGAAAGCAAGATTTAATTGTGGGATATGTTGTTGCATGAGAAGTAGGAAAGGAAGTTGTATGGTTCAGGAATCTCCTATCAAGATTCGTTTGGGAAGCATCTAAGTCCTACAGTGAAAAGATGAGAAGCAACATCAAGATATTTGAAGACCCTGAAGGTTTGAGTTTACTTATGTGCATTTGAAAGATTGTTAATGATTAGGGTGGTGTTTGTACAAGTAAATCTCTTGGAGTTTTGGAAGCATGTTTTACATCCTTGTTGTTACCAATTTGTTTGATTGGGAGAGATTTGTTACTGATCTGTTTGATCAGGAAGGATTTGCTACCGATTTGAATAATCGAGAGTGTTGAGGCTTTGTATGTGATACACATTGCCTGGGAGGACATTTAGGCGACATTGTGTTGATGTCTAGTTCCCAAAGTAGGGAGGGTGATGTTTGTCATAGAGCTCTAACCTTGCATTACGCACATGGATCCATGGGTTGATGGTTAGCAAGTCTTATGGTACCTAGAGAGGCTGAAAGCTTTAGTCCATCTTAGTCCCTCCCGGATAGATTGCCCTGTGTGAAAATTTCTGAATCTACTCAACAGAAACCCTACTGCAGTAAGTCCGATTTACTTCTCCTACTTGTTTGATTAAATCACAAATTATTTTCTGAATAAGTTCAAGAAAACATCAAAGTAAATACATTGTTGCCTACACAATTATACAGATCAAGTACTGAAGAATAAGCACATTAAAACAAAGGACAAACAAGATTTTTCGAACAAATGTCTCCAGAAAAACCCAATGCGTGAAAATCTATGCAACAGTTCTAAGGTTTTTATTATTAAGCAGCGGTCCTAAGTACATCTAGGGTGCCATTATCTGGCTCACCCAACAAATAAAATCCTCTACAAATAGAGATATTTGTGAGTTTTACACTCTGCAAGTCCTGGCTGATTCGGATTAGTCACTGGTGAAACCCCAACTAGCTTTGCGCAGTCTCTAAGCCTGTGTGGGCCTGGCTGAAGGACTACGTCACCCTTCCTCTACGCTGATCAGCTTCTCCAAAAATCGAGTTTCAACCCTGCTGCCTTAGAAACCCCGATCCCTAGCTAATTTTGGATTGTCCCTCGGAGGCTTTGCGTTGCCCCTACGTGAGCCCTGCGTGGACCTGCGTCACCCTCTTTGGGGCTCGTGTCACCCTCTCTAGGGTCTACGTCACACTCTCTGGTGGTTGTGTTGCCTCCTCTACGTCTTTGATGCCCTTTCTCTGCTTTGTACTCTTGGTCCTCCGACCAATCACTGCATCTGCCCCTCACTGCTTCTCTAAATCACTCTGATCTGATCTTCGTTTGAGCACTCCTCCGTCTGAAGAATTCGATCTCTTAGACTCTGTGTGTGTTCTCCAACTGACCCCAAGCCTTCCTTTAATACTTTTCTCGTTGAACAATCAACGGTCATGATCTAATCTCTAATCCTCATCACTTAGAACAATCTCACCCACATGTTTAAATTAATTCCCTTTAATTATTTAATTTCCCTAAGTTAGACTTAGGGTCTCCATCAAAATAATTAATTATTGGAAAAACTTAAGTTCCGCGTGGAATTTCTCCAAATGATTTATGGAACTTGGAGATCTCATGTGTTCTAGCCCCTCCACAAAGTTTCAGAGCTAGAGCACATCTGATGCTACCCAAAAATCAACACTCCCTCTTAGCGAGGAATGTGCTCTAGCAACACTTCAATCCAGAAGCGTTACTTTGATACATGGCATTGGTCCCCTGCGTTGCTAATGCTTGGCCTGCTGACCCTCATCCATTACGTTGTTGCCTTCTATACTGCTGCATGACTCTACCACAATCACTGACCTCATCTGTACTGCAGCTCCCTCTCAAATGTTGCATCATGCTACCCATAGCACTGCCACTGCTAACTGTTGCACTGCAACTCAGTTGCTGAGAGTTAAGCAACTAAAGGACATCACCCAAAATCCTGAGAGATAAGTCAGTCTAGCAGCATCTCGATCTGAAACACCCTCTACTGCTAATTTGCGCTGACCCTCTAGTGCCTCTACGTTGTTGTTGCTCTGCACTGCGTAAGCACTGCATCTGCGCTGCTGAAATCCCATCAGCCTATGCGCTACTGCTGCCTCTGCTTTGTGTTGCTACAGTCTTCAGCTTCCTAGCACTGCCAATGTGCCTCCACAATCCTCTGCACCAACTGACTCCAGTCATCCTGCTACTGTCATTAAGGGCTCCCGTAGCTCGTATGTGATCCAAGAGTTTGGGCACCTCAAGGATCCTACCTCCTATCAGAATTTCAAGCAAACTACAGATCTATGTCGCCCCACCTCTTCTCTTGAGGAACATGAGCACTCATAGCCACATTATCATCACTCTCATCATTACCCTTAGTTGTTGCAGCCTTAGAATCTGAATCTTCCTTACCCTTCTTCTTCTAAGGACAAGTAGTGCCGAAATGTCCTAATTCACCACATCTGAAACACCAAACCTTTGAAAGGTCTCTCTTCTTCTTCCCTCGCTGCCCTTGTTCTCCCTTAGATGCGAGAGCCACATCTTCCTCCTCCTTCTTGATCTTGACAAAGTTAGATGCTCCATCTAACCTGTCCTAATCCCTCAATCCATGAGAGGCCATCTCTGCGCAAAAACTGTCCAAATAGATACTCTTCTCCCTTCTTTTGTTGTTGCTCTCAGCAAGAGACTCAGATTTGGGTTTCTTGGCGATAGAAACCCTCTACAGAATACGCTCTCTCTGACAAGTGATTTCCTTCCCGGAAATCCACCACCAACAGTTGTAGAATCAACCCTCTCCAATCACTCAGCTGATCAGATCTCAGACTTCTTGGTGAGAAAGTCTGTTGAGGAACTGCTTCCCCTACTTTGTCACACCCTGCTAGACAATGCTCTGCACCAACAGAAAAAAATGCCCCACCAGCTACTACTGATGAAAACGATCTACACTTCCAGCCACGACAACAGGATAATCTGAGTCTCAAAGCCTTTGTGCTGGCCCAGCAAACACTGTGTAAGCCTCTGCCACAGGCTTCTGCGTTACTTTGCTCGTTGACACAGGCTCTGCGTGAGCCCCTTTGGTGACTGTGTCACCCGTCCATGCTTCTTCCTGTATCTGCACTGTCACTCATGATAGCCACCTTTCCTGCAGCAAAAATACTTTGGTCATTAGCTTATGGCTTCAGCTCCTCCTGATCTGCAATAGCTCCGATTCCATGTGAAAATTTCTAAATCTACTCAAAAGAAACACTACAATAGTAAGTTTGATTTACTTTTCCTACTTGTTCAATTAAATCACAAGTTATTTTCCAAATAAGTTCAAGAAAACATCAAAGTAAATACATTGTTGCCTACACAATTATACAGATCAAGTACTATAGAATAAGCACATTCAGACAAAGGACACACAAGATTTTTCGGACAAATGTCCTAGGAAAAACCCAATGCGAGAAACTAGTGCAACAGTTCTGCGGGATTTTATTATTAAGCAGCAGTTCCGAGTACATCTAGGGTGCCATAATTTGGCTCAACCAACAGAGAAAATCCTCTGCAAACAGAGATAAGTGTGAATTTTACCTCACTCTGCAAGTCCTGGCTAATCCAGATCAGTCACTGGTGAAACCCCAGCTAGCCCTGCGCAGTCTCTACGACGTCACTGCGTAAGCCTGCGTTGGCCTGGTTGAAGGACTGTGTCACCCTTCCTCTACACTGATCAGCTTCTCTAGAAATCGAGTTTCAACCCTGCCGGCTTAGAAACCCCGATCCCCAGCTAATTTGGACTATCCCTCGGAGGCTCTACGCTGCCCCAACGTGAGCCTGTGTCACCCTCTTTGGGGTCTGTGTCACACTCTCTGGTGGTTGCGCTACCTCCTCTGTGTCTCTGCTGCCCTTGCTTTACTTTGTACTCTTGGTCCTCCGACCAATCACTGCATCTGCCCCTCTCTACTTCTCTGAATCACTCAGATCTGATCTTCGTCCGAGCACTGCTCCGTCGTAAGAATTCGATCTCTTAGACTCTGTTGTGTGTTCTCCAACTGACCCCACCCCAAGCATTCCTTTAAAACTTTTCTTGTTGAACAATCAACGACCATGATCTAATCTCTAATCAACGGCTAAGATTAGAAAAGGCTTGATTCTCGTCACTTAGAACATTCTCACCCACATGTTTAAATTAATTCCCTTTAATTATTTAATTTCCCTAAGTTAGACTTATGGTCTACATTAAAAAATTTAAATATTGGAATAACTTAAGTTCCGGGTGGAATTTCTCCAAGAGATTTCTAGGTCTTGGAGATCTCATGTGTTCTAGCCGCTCCACAAAGTTTGGGAGCTAGAACACATCCAATGCTACCCAAAAATCAATACTCCCTCTTAGCGAGGAATGTGCTCTAGCAACACTTCAATCCAGAAGCATTACTCTGATCCATGGCATCGGTCCCCTGCGCTACTGATGCTTGGCCTGTTGTCCCTCATCCATTGTATTGTTGCCTTCTGTACTGTTGCCCATGACTCTGCCACAGTCACTACCTCATCTGTACTGCAGCTCCCTCTCAAATGCTGCATCATGCTGCCCATAGCACTGCCGCTACTAAATGTTGCACTGCAACTCAATTGTTGAGAGTTAAGCAACTGAAGGACATCACCCAAAATCCTAACGCATAAGTCATTCTGGCTACATCTCGATCTGAAACACCCTCTGCTGCCTATCTGCGCTGACCCTCTGGTGCCTCTGCACTGCGTAAGCACTACTTCTGCGTTGCTGAAATCCCATCAGCCTTTGTGCTGTTGCTTCTACGTTGTTGTTGCCTCTGCTCTGTGCTGCTCTAGTCTTCAACATCCTAGCATTGCCAATGTGCCTCCACAATCCTCTGCACCAATTGACTCCAGTTGTCCTACTACTGTCATTAAGTGCTCTCGTAGCTCGTATGTGATCCAAGAGTTTGGGCACCTCAAGGATCTTGGCCCCCATCTGAATTTCAAGAGAACTACAGATCTATGTCACCCCACCTCTTCTCTCGAGGCACATGAACACTCATAGCCACATCATCATCACTCCCATCATCACCCTTAGTTGTGCAGCCTTAGAATCTTAATCTTCCTTGCCCTTCTTCTTCTTAGACAAGTAGTGGCGAAATGTCCTAATTCACCACATTTGAAGCACCGGACCTTTGAAAGGTCTCTCTTCTTCTTCCCTCGTTGCCCCTACTGTCCCTTAGATGTGAGAGCCGCATCTTCCTCCTCCTCCTTTTTGATCTTCGCTCCTCCGTTGCTGCTGCCCATCTTGGTCAATTTCCTGATCTCTTCTTGACGAAGCGCTGCCCACATGTCTTCCCAATTTGGAAGTGTTGCCCTGCCCTAGATGCCTTAGACAAAGGTCTCCCACTCTTCAGGCACTGCATTGAGGGCAATCCTTACCATAAGACCATGATCAAGAGAGACCCCCATAGCAAACAGCTGATCTCGAATCGCCTTCAATCTAATGAGGAAGGGGTCGATTTCCTCTCCCTTATGCATCTGAAATAGTCGCAGTTGATTCTCCAAAAGCATCTTCCTCTAGACAGAGGTACTTTGATACAATGTGGTCTATGTCGTCCACATCTCATTTGTTGTATTCTTCTCGGCATTGTGTGGGACCACATCATCCTTCACCCAATCCATAATCAAGCGCTTGCCTATAGCTTGATTTTCCTCATACTTCTTCAACAGATCAATGTCAACAAGAACAACTACAACCTTCTCGGCATGATCTTTGATGCGATCTTCGTCATAGACTGACAGGATTATGGCCTTCCAGATGACAAAGTTAGATGCTCCATCTAAC
Source organism: Pinus albicaulis (assembly GCA_034641835.2). NCBI lineage: Eukaryota > Viridiplantae > Streptophyta > Pinopsida > Pinales > Pinaceae > Pinus > Pinus albicaulis. The sequence continues at coordinate 177,135,734 of CM076576.1, read as the reverse complement.
CTGTCCTGATCCCTCAATCCATGAGAGGCCATCTCTGTTCAAAACCGTCGAAACTGATACTCTTCTCCCTTCTTCTGCTACTTCTCTCAACAAGAGACTCGGATCTAGGTTTCTTGGCGATAGAAACCCTATAGAGAATACGCTCCTTCTGACAAGTGATTTCCTTCCCAGAAATCCTCCACCAACAACTGTCGAATCAACCCTCTCCAATCACTCTGTTGATCAGATCTCAGACTTCTTGGTGAGAAAGTCTACTGAGGAACTACTTCCCCTACTTTGTCACACCCTACTAGACACTGTTATGCACCAACAGAAACAATGCCCCATCAGCCGCTACTGAAGAAAACAATCTACACTTCCAACCACGGCAATCGGAAAATCTGAGTCTCAAAGCCTCTGCACTGGCCCAGCAAAGACTGCGTAAGCCTCTGCCACAGGATTCCGCGTTACTTTGTTGGCTGACACAGGCTCTGCGTGAGCCCCTCTGTTGACTGTGTCACCCTTCCGTGCTTCTTCTTGGATCTACGTTGTCACTCAGGACAGTCGCCTTTCCTGCAGCAAAAATTCTTCGGTCTTCAGCTGATGGCTTCAGCTCCTTCTGATCTGCAATAGATCTGATTCCATGTGAAAATTTCTAAATCTACTCAACAGAAACCCTACAATAGTAAGTCTGATATACTTCTCCTACGTGTTTGATTAAATCACAAGTTATTTTCTAAATAAGTTCAAGAAAACATCAAAGTAAATACGTTGTTGCCTACACAATTATACAGATCAAGTACTATAGAATAATCACTTTCAGACAAAGGACACACAAGATTTTTCGGACAAATGTCCCTGGAAAAACCCAATGCGGGAAAACCGATGCAGTAGTTTTGAAGGGTTTTATTATTAAGCAGCAGTTTTGAGTACATCTAGGGTGCCATAATCTGGCTCACCCAATAGAGAAAATCCTCTGCAAAAAGAGATAATTGTGAGTTTTACCTCACTCTGCAAGTCTCGGCTGATTCGGATCAGTCACTGGTGAAACCCCAGCTAGCTCTACGCTGCCACTGCATAAGCTTGTGTGGGCATGGCTGAAGGACTATGTCACCCTTCCTCTGCGCTGACCAGCTTCTCCAAAAATAGAGTTTCAGCCCTGCCGACTTAGAAACCTCGATCTCCAGCTAATTTTGGACTATCCCTCAAAGGCTCTGCGCTGCCCCTGCATGAGCCTGCGTCACCCTCTCTAGGGTCTGCGTCACACTCTCTAGTGTTTGCGCTGCCTCCTCTGCATCTTTACTGCGCTTGCTTTGTTTTGTACTCTTGGTCCTCTGACCAATCACTGCATCTGCCCCTCACTACTTCTCTGAATCACTCACATCTGATCTTCATCCGAGCACTGCTCTGTCAGAAGAATTCAATCTTTTAGACTCCGTGTGTGTTCTCCAACTGACCCCAAGCCTTCCTTTAATACTTTTATCGTTGAACAATCAACGGTCGTGATCTAATCTCTAATCAACGACTAAGATTAGAAAAGACTTGATCCTCGTCACTTAGAACTTTCTCACCCATGTTTAAATTAATTCCCTTTAATTATTTAATTTCCCTAAGTTAGACTTAGGGTCTCCATTAAAATAATTAATTATTGGAATAACTTAAGTTCCAGGTGGAATTTCTCCAAACGATTCTGGGTCTTGGAGATCTCATGTGTTCTAGCCCCTCCACAAAGTTTCAGAGCTAGAGCACATGCGATGCTACCCAAAAGTCAACACCCTGGTCAGGAATCTAGTACGTAGCACCATGAGTGTAAAGCATTGAGGACACAGGGATAGATTTCCACAGTGAGGGAATCTAGTCCATGGCATCATTGTGCCTAAACTCTTCATGGTTCATGTGTTTTGAGATCTTCCTTGTACTTGTATGTGTCATTATGAATACCTCCCTAGTTAAGATGAAGTGTTGAAGAATGTAACTAGGTTTGGTTTTCATAATTGTATTTGAGTCATTATGAAATGTGCTTATGAAAAGAATGAAAAAAGAAAATATTATTATTATTATTATGACTTATTAAAGCATGGGTTTCATGCTTGGGTCATCATGTTTTAGTTCAATGTCCTCATTGAGGACTTCTAGGATTTATACTGAGTCATTAGAATCATTGTACATTTAATAAGCCCCTTCTTGGGCTTTTGAATCGTGTAAAAAGAATTATTTTTTAGTCAAATATGTAATTAGTCACCTCCACACCAAGTCAACCCTTACCTGTTCAAGTCGGCCTACATGAAGGTAATTCAAACTCCAGAAAAGGGTATATATACAATGCAGTTCGATTCATTTGAAGATACACTCACTCACAAGTTCGATATCTAGGAAGAGGCAGCAGAAAAGTGCTAAGTTGCAAGAGGAGGAGGATCACAAGATCGAAGTTTTTTGGGTCATCTCTCTCACACGTGTGATTTTTTTTGGGCTATTACTGTAAGATCGAAATTTTTGCTGCTAGGCCAAAGCTACTGCATCAAGGTCGAAGTGAAAACTGCATCGAAGTTGTTGTTGAATCAAAGTGTTGCTTCAAGATCGAAGTGTTGCTTCAAGGTCAAAGTATTGCTTCAAGATCGAAGCGCTACATCTAGGTCAAAGATCAGTTGTTGCTAGGTCGAAGTTGTTGCTACTAGTTGTTGTCGCCAAGTCGAAGTTATTGCTGCAAGATCGAAGTTGTTGCTAAAAGGTTATCATCTGCAAAAGAACAAAGGGTTGACTTGGTCATTGGAGGGAGTTTGTGTCTAGGTCAAGGAGTCTTGATCTCATGAAACAGTTGAAGGAAGAGTTGTTGAATGGGTTTTCCCCTAGATAGGGGTTTTTCCCTGGTTGTCTGCCTACATCTGGTGTCCTATGGTTTTGGTAATTGCTTGATGAACTAAAGTAAAATAAGAACACAAGAAAGTTAATAAGTAAATAAGAACTTCACAAGTAATTACCATCGTAAGAAAATCTTTCTTTCTTTTCCGATTTTCTAACATTCTTGTCCACTCATCATGAGTTAGAAGATTAAACATATACTACTTTGAACATACCTGCAAGAGAATAACTTGTAGAAGACAAGCCCATGTCTTTAGTGAAAGTTTTTTTTGAAAGGTCCACAAAGTCATATCAATACACTAGGATGAGCTTAGTGTCCTATTCAAGACAACCTTGAACTTCTAGAGATGGAGTACATCCTTAATCCATCTTAAACAAATTTCAACACTCTATTGTTTAACCCTCAAGATACACTTGTCATTTAGAAAGGTGAATTTCCATCTTACATATCATTGGTTTTGAATGGCCAATGTTTTTGGTCCACTGGGTGCTAGGCGCATGAACCCTCCTAGTTCTAGTTTCACCATTAGAATCATTAGTATTCCCATGGCAACCAATGTTTTTGGTCCACTGGGTGCTATGCGCATGAACCCTCCTAGTTCTAGTTTCACCATTAGAATCATTAGTATTCTCTCTAGGAATGCTACTTCTTAACATGAATGTTCCACTCATATTTCCTGTTCTAGGATGTCAGTTGAGGGCATGCGTACCCCATATATTGGATTTCCTTTTGGGGTGTGGAAACATTGCTAGATCAATACCCTCTTTTACTTGAAGATCAAACCTCTTAAATGTGGAGAACTCAACATTGGAAGGGAAAATTTCAAGGCTGCATAAAAAATTCTTTGGTACAAGATGCTCCCAAGTTACACAAAGTGTACTAGTGAGCTACTCATGGGTTGCACTAAGGAAACTCGGGTGTGCTTGTGGATTGTCCGAAGGAAAGTAGCGAGTAATGATATACAGTTTTTAAGCCAGAAGAATTCACCGTAACATGGGAGACTGGATATATCCTATTTGGAATGCTCCAAACATCTCAGGGAAAAACAACCTGGAGATATTTCAACAGAAAAATACTAGAAAGATTGCCCTTCGAATTTTGTACAAATATGCAGAACCCCCTTCTGCAATTACAACTTTCCATTACATAATGTGTGTGTCTTTCTTTTAAATATCATTAGCAATATCAATTCCAGTGAGTGCATAGAGATATTATCTGTTACATGGCAATATTGTGCATTGATATTGCTAATGATTCTTAAAAGAAAGACATATCTTTCATTGCAGGACAAAAGTGCATATACCAATACTGGAAATACTCATCTATGTCTTGCATGCTTCATCCATTTTTCAGTAGGCACCATCCACAGCATGTCCATCTGTGCTTGTGTGTAGAGGGCTCATCTGCAGCTTTCAAGGGTTGTATATTAATCAATGTTATCAAAACCGAACTGGTCATCAAGCCAGTCGACCCAAGAACCGGGAACTGGATGAAAACTGGAAAAAAACTAAACCGAAAAGTCAGTTGACCAAAAAGTACATAAAATATTAAAATTTAAGAAAGACATATATATTCCTGTGTATCCATATGAATCCAAACTATTTATACACAAATATGCAAAAGTTCTCATTCATATAACAGTAGTGCATATAACCAAAATAGCATTTAGTGCAATACATCACTGAACCAAAATACATAAAGAAATAGGCTCTAAATGGCCTCTAGAGTTCAAAAATAAGCATAGTACTACAGTACTACAGCTACTAGTGCTAACGGCTATTATCAGAATCATCCTCCTCATTCCCAGCCTCAGAATGAGAAGGCTCTATAATGGGATTCCGGCTTGATTCCCCTGGCCCTGAAAGTTGTGATATCTCTCCCTATGGAGGTGGGTCCAAGTCCATCTAAGAAATGTTTTCATTGTCAAATGTCAGTGTCTGACTCTCCACAACCCATTTTGATGATGGATCAAAATCACCCAAAAATATGTTGCTTGATTAAGGGGTATTGTTCAGCAATTCGTTACACCTCAACCTAAGGTTGTACAAACATAAACCATGCCGTTCAACCATTTTCCTCCAAATGGTTCCTTTAAATAGCTTTAAAAGGAACCTAGGGTCACTTTAGAGGTGAGCCATCTCATAAAATTCAATTAAATTTTAAAAATGTTTGGTTGAGGGGTCCAAAGTGTGTTGTACGAACTGGAACGGAACGGGCCAATTCAGTGAAAAAAAACCAGTCCAGTGCTGAACTGGCCTTTTCCAGTTCCAAACTACCGGTCAGACCAGTTTGGGGTAAAACTGATCAGACCAGCCAATGTCACCAGTTCCAGTCCGGTTCCAATAACACTGATATTAACACACTTACTATTGTAAAAGTGCAAAATCTTGTGCTGTCTCTAATCAGAGAAGCAGCCTATCATTATACTCAATGTGCCAACTGAATGACAAGTCCCTCTATGTACACTGTTGTAAGCAGCGCTGAGTTCACTCGCTGGTATAAGATCTGTTGCAAAACATAAAAGATTCCCTGCAGAGTGCAACCTTTGTTCAGGGCGTAAGATTGAGTTGTTCAACCTTCCCCCATCGAAGACAAAGAGAAAGTCCAAGCTGTTTGCTAGCTACGACAATCTGAATGAGCACCTGTTGAAATGCCATCAAAAAGCTTCTTGATACTTTCAAGGCTTCTTTCCTTTAGAACTACCTTAATTAGCATGTCCCAGGCATCCCGGTCAGGATATATTCTTTTCTTTAAAATTGCATCGACAACCTTCGTGATATCCCCCGTCTTAGATGACTTGCAGAGTCCATCTACCAGGATTCTATATGTGAAAGTATTTGGAACACAACCCTTATCCAGCATCTCCTCCAATATTTGATTAGCTTCATTAGCTTTACCTGCCTTACAGAATCCATTAATGAGCATGTTATATGTAAACACATTTGGAACGCATCCCTTTTCCAGCATGTCATCCCAGAGCTTGCAGGCCTCCTGCAACTCACCCTTTTCACAGAGCCCATTAATCAACGTGTTGTAAGTGACAATATTGGGTATACAGCCCCTGATCATCTCGTCGAAAAGCTTCCTTGCACCATAAACATCACCCTTCTTGCAAAGCCAATAGATAAGTGTACTGTAAACGACATTATCCGGTGTACAATTCTTGTTCAGCAATCTTTTCCACAGCATTCCGGCGTCTTCCACTGCACCCTCATTGCAGAGACCATCAATAACCTTACTACACAGGCTCGGGTTGGGTATCATCTTTCGATCGACCATGTCATCCAACAAGCTCACGGCCTCGCTGATCTTGCCCTCTTTGCAGTAAGTTTCAATAACTACACTGTACGTAATGTCTATGATTGGACAGCCATTCTCCTCCATATGATCCATAAGCTTCACAGCTTCCTGCAACTCTCCTCGCTTACAATGCTCATCGATCAATATCGTATATGAAACTGGATCCGGAACCCACCCCTTGCTCAAAATTTCTTCAAACAGCCTCATTGCCCCGTGCATATCCCCACGGTTGCAAAGGCATCTCATAATCGTGCTGTAAGAGACAACATTAGGACCGCATCCTTGTTTAGGCATTTCATCAAACAATTTGTAGGCAGCCTCTAAATCGCCCATTTGACAAAGGGCTTTGAGGACAATATTACAGGTAAAGACATTGGGCACCACACCGATTTTTCTACAGCTGAGATACAGCGACTGCACCAGGTTAAAGCGCTTGGTTTGAACCATGGCATTGAGAAGAGTGTTGAACGATTTCACAGACGAATTACATCGAAATTCATGCATTCTGAAATAGGTTTTCATGGCTTCCTTGGGTTTATTGGCGAAGCCATAGCTTCTGATCACGACGATGAACATACTCTCACTGCATTTCACATCGTCCTTCTTTAATTGCTGCAGGACATTCTCAAGGCCTTCAAATTCTCTGGACAATGCGAGCTTTTCGATCATTTTATAGTATGTTTCATAAGTGTGCTTGTAACCCACATGGTAGCGGGCTGCGTAGGTGAAAATGTCTAGCGCCAACTGGACATTCTGGACGCGAATTAAGAGGCGAAGCATTCGTTTTGGATTAAGTTTTTGAGGCCAACTTGTGATGGGGGGCGTCACTGTGTACATCTTGGGCTCTTTGTCATTGGATTGTATGGCATTTTCTGCAGAAGAAAAGGCAGCAAACGATGATCTAGAAAAGCGGAATTGAGCATTGATTACCTGGAGTTTTCTGAGGACTGCGGCCATGGCGTAGACTTCCCCTGCGTTAGCCTGCTGATACGCCTGGGGTTCAACCAAATACTACCATGCTTCGCAAGTGATGGTCGGGGATGATACCCACTCCATTTCAAACTACAAAAGATTGTCTAACCTGCATGGGAGCCGGATTCCGTGAACGGAGAATCAGAATTTCTGGACTCTCTTAAAATACAGTGCCGGATCACAAAGGTATAAATGAAAGCTCTTTCTTCTGAAAAATAAATGAAAGCTCTTTGAACTTATAACTCGGACACAAAAGATGGGAAGGGAGAGAACTTCTAGATTATCGAGGTTTTTTATTTTTGAATTTATGTAGGTAATGGACTAAAAATAGTTGATGGGTTTTTTTGTTTTTTGATTTCAGTTTTTTTTTTTAATTCAAATTGATGATTTGTTGGTCCAATCTTCCAACAATTTCATAGCTGAAAAGACAATGTCAAAAACCTGATGTGCAAAATGTACACACTTATTCTTCCCAAGCTTCTTTAAGCCTTTTCCATCGTCCTGTTTCACATCGAAGATGATGCGAGTTGGTTCTTAATTGAGCAATAAGAACCTTTGTCCTCCACGGAATGTTAACTCCAATGTACTCTTTTTGTTGAAGATCATACGCAGGGTTGAATTCTTCAATGTAGTACTTCTTCTTTCTACCCGACTCTTTTCCTCATACCTGTTTACAAAACTTCTCCATAACAAAATTCTACCTACTCCCATTTGCTCAATTCTCTTTAGATATCTTATGAGCCGCACCATAGCAATTGCTTCAATGGGAGTTGCTCCTGTTTCACTCAACATTGTCTCATAAGGTATGTAGAAATTATACAACATACATGTATATCTTGGATTCACGCGATCTAGCAATGTACTAAAGTGAAATACTGAATCTCTTTTACAATTATTTTACAGAATTAAAAACTACACAATTGCCAATCACATGAAGCAAAGAAGAATAGGTCAAAACAACAACACCAGATATTCCTGGGGAAAGCTTACTGCTCAAAACCCCTCTATCATATATTGTATATTGAAACAATTACATACAAAACTCTTCTCACAAGAGCCCTCGGTACATCCGCTTATTGTCTGATACTGTCATACAAAAATTGGGCCAATACTCAGCCAATTTACTGCCTCCAGACAGCCTACCTTGCTCACACAAATCTTGATGAATGCAATCCTTAATCACAAAGAATTTCAATCTTCTTCAACTGCGCTATCCCTGATGGTAAAGAACCCTGAATAATGGATACCTTGCCTGCATTGACTGCGTAAATATCATGGGCTCATCCAATGTGTGTGTGCTTGCATGTGTGCAAGCGGATAATGCCACAACTGATAGTTTACTTCCCTTTCACCTAGAACTCAATTGGGTCTCCACTTGATCTGACATGCATGCAGTTAATAATAGTAAATTTTCAGTTGCATGTGAGATCAGTACTTGTGAATTAATTAATAATTAATTCACTTGATCTCTCATTAGTGTACCTTCAGTTACAACTAGCACAACTGAGTTTAACTCACTTAATTGAGTTAAACTATTTACAACTTGCACAACTCATGCACCACTGCACTTCCAACTCTGTTACAACTAGAATCACTCAGTTACAAATCAAGTCAACCTACATATCCCACCAACCAACCACTTAACTCGAAATTCACTTAGCTAACTGATTTTCCACTTCAATTAACTATTTTCAAGTCCACATAGAGAATAGATTATAGTTTAATGTCCATCTAAATTAAGTGATAATAAAAGTAGACATGCATCTAAAAATAGACATACACCTAAAAATAACCTGTGTGGGCCCCACCCTAGTGTAGGTGCTTAATTTTCACTAGGATCATGGATGTTGTTTCCGGATGCCAATTTCATTGTTTCTTGTTGCAAACTTCAACATTCCCTTTCAACAAGAAAGGAATGTCCTTGCATGCAACATGCAACACTTCTCTAGTGTTTCTCGCACATGCAACTCTTGCATGCAACACTTCGCTAGTGTTTATCGCACATGCAACCTTTGCATGCAACACTTCTGAAATTGAATAGCCTCCAAACAATTGAATCCGTATAATGCATTTGTCATCAAAATATTATGACTTGCTGCTAGCTACTGCACGTGTCTACTGGATCCTCTGCGCTACTGACACCTGCATCCATGCACTCTGCACTTGTTGCCAACTCTGATCTGTGCTCCAGTATCTGGCACTATCACTTTGATTTCATGTCCTCGCGACATCTGACTGCATCAATCCAATTGATCCTGCTACTGCTACTCTGTGGGCTCCTAGTAGCTAGGTTCGATTCATGAGATCCACACCATCTCAATGAATCATGCCCAAAATTTCTTCTTGGGATTATTCATGCATGTTGCCCCATCTCTCACCTAGTGGTATAGCTACATGCACTCCCTCTGCCCTTCTAGCTCGAAATTTCTCTGCATGAGTGGTTTCTCCCACTCCATGATCCTCCGCATGTGGCTACTCCACATCTTGAGGTTCACTCTTACCTGCATACAAATCCAGCTCCCTCTCAAGGGTCAATTGCATGACTTTCTCACACTTTCCAATGGTAGGAAGCTCTGTAGAAATCACGTCTACATCAAGTCTATAGAGATTCTTAACTTGAATCCCAATCTTCTTGGCTTGCCTTGTTGCTTTGTGTCGCAGGAAAACTTTTCCTTCACTAAAAACAACATCATAGCCTCTATCCTCTAACATTGCAACTGAGTCTAAATTTTTCTTCAAACCTGGTACATGCATTACATTTTTTAATTGAAAGAGTTTACCTAACGCCCTCTAAAAGGTAATGGTACCAATCCCGGTAGCATTGTATCGTTTGTCGTCGCCCATTTCAATATGCATCTTGATGTAGGGGCATTAGACACTAGCCAGCAATGTAGGAGGTTTGTCCACATGTTGTGGCTAGGAGGGTTGAAATCCTTGAATTGTAACAGCTAGGTGTCAATACCTCAGCTGATTGTTTTTATTTAGATTAGCTAGAATTGGTAGAAATCGAATAGTTTGATTTGATCCATCTGTCAGTTCAGTTATTTGAATAAGTTGTAATTAGACCTTTGATTTCTAGAACGGTCCTCTCAGAGGAACCGAAGAGTCATATATTGATGTATATAAGTTGTATTCCTCGGATGCATTGAGGAAGAGGAGGAAGAGAGAGATTTCTGCAATAAAATCTGTGTATTAACAATTGCTTCTAGTTAAATGAATTTCAGTTCCCGTTGATTATCTAACTGTCTTGAGTCGTTATTTGTGAGGAAATTCATTTGATTGTGAGGTGATTGAACATTGTCTTGTGTATAACTGTTGAACTGATATTGTGTGCAGAATTTTGGTTAATCAAGTCACCACGAAACGTCTGTAATTCTCTGTATGTTTCCTTCTCTCGAATTGTCCGAGTGAGTGAAGAAATCCTGTGTGTAGGCGAGGTCTGTTAATAATGGCGAATCTCGTTTAATAAAGAGATGAATACGTTTATTGTTAATTGAAGTCTAGAACCGGGACTAAACCCTGAGTTCGTAAACGGAGCGGTTAAAAGAATAGCGCAAACTAGACTTACACCCGTGGTCAAGCACTGTACCAAACCCGCGAGTGGATTTGCAAGCCGGGTTGCCCATATCGCACCGCTTTTGGGTGAGTAAGCGGTATTTTCTGTTTGCGAGCGATTCCGTAGGGAATGCGACACGTGGCGAAGTGGACCCACGGAAAACCGCTGCCATAGCGCGCCATCGCACGTTATCGTTCGACCAGGGAAGCCGAGCGATATCGCGGAGAGCCGTTGATTTGGGAAGGGGCCATCGGACGGTAGCCGGTTGATAAAGATGTGCGGAAGATAGCCAGGTACAGTACGAGCATTTGATTGGGCCGTCGATCACGTATGTGGGGCCGAAACCAAAGGTCTATTTAAAAATTCATTTATTCAAAAAGGCGTTGGTTATTGATATAAAGCTCAATTATATAATTTAACTGCCGAAGGTTGTGGATAACGTTTATTTATCAAATTCCACGAATTTGATAAATAAATTTATGAGAAAGAGAAAGTAGACCACGTGGACAAAGAACGGGGTTTTAGAACAGAAATGCTGACAGAGCCACGCTACAGTTGACCATCTCTCCTTAGGGGTGACTTTCAGACTTGTTGTCGTCACATCTGGAGATCCTTCTCCTCCAAGTCACTGAAAAGTTTCTTGTCTCCTGTCATGTGAAAGGAAACACCACTATCCAAGTACCATCCTGATCCCAATGCACTTGACACCATGCATGTGATCAATAAGAAGTCAAGCTCAAATTGTGAGGCAAGGGCCTCACCAGCTGCAGCTCCAACAACCTTCTTGTTCTTCTTCTTTTGTGGATAATTTGTGGCAATATGTCCATGCTCGTGACAGTGAAAACACTTCACTTTGGACATGTTGTGCTCCTTGCCATCTTCACCAGCCTTAGATTTGGAATGAAATTTCTTCCCCTTCCCCTTCTTCCCCTTGGCAGCCAAAGCACAATCCTCTTCATCATCATGCTTTGATGAAGAGTCATCTCTGGTGTTCCGCCTAAACTCCTCCTGCACCAGATCCGACCATAGTCGTTCCCAATCCAACAATTTTTCTCGTCTGTGTTAAGTAAACATGACTCGGGGTAGAGTCAATGTTGACTAGGGTAAATAGTAGTGGTTTTGGGGCACATGGTATTGTGCACCCATGGTTTTGGCCCATGGTATTGCATGTTATGGAGCCTATAAAAAGGCCGGGAAGACTTCATTGTAATGTAGCCCTGGAGGTGAGCGGTGAAGGCTCACTTGGCCGGATTGGCCAGGGTTTTGGCCAATGGTTAATGAAATTTCATTGGTTGGGTTTTTCCCCGGATTTGGGGTTTTCCCGGATAAACATATGTGTTTATGTTTATGATTTGTTGCTGGGTTCTTTATGTTTATTTCTCTCAATGAATTCTTTATTTATTCCTACGGTAATTATTTATGTTCTCCGGTAAATTCGTAACAGTCCGTTGACAGAGTCTTCATAATTGTGCCAACTCTTAGGAAGTCCTAAGAGAGCCAAACTCACCAAATCATCATCAGCGGCAGTTATTCCTACACTCCCAAGTTCATCCCGACATTGTACAAACTTTGTTAAGTATACCAGAATAGTGTCGTTCTTTTCCATCTTGATCTTCCTGAGTTTATCTTTGAGTGTCAACTTCCTATGGTTGTTGTTGCTTTGGAATAGATCCATCAAAGCCTTCCACATAGCATATGGTGTGGCTTTCCCATGGAGGCTTGAGACAATGTGGTCTCGTACTCCCTCCAATAGGATCCTCCTTTCCCTTGCCACTTTCTTTTGCTATGCATCAAAATTGGCAGCATCTGCAGCATCTGGCTTAGAAACATATTTTTCAATGAATTCCTTCAAGCCATTGTCTTCAAGTACCGCCTCCATCCTGTCCTTCCAAGCAATGTAGTTCGAGAAGCCCTCAAGTGCATACTCTATCCACAAGCCATTGAAAGTCATTTCGATCTTGAATCCGATGTAGCACCAAGAAAGTCATTTTGCAAGTTTGAATTCTTTCCAACCACAAACTCAGCTCCTGCTTCACTTCAACAATTTCCTATGCTCCGATACCATGTAGAAAATTTATAACACAACTCTGATACCATGTAGAAATTATACAACATGCATGTATATATTGGATTCACCCAATCTAACAATGTACTAAAGTTAAATACTGAATATCTTCTACAATTATTTTGCGGAATTAAAAACAACACAATTGCCAATCACATGAAGCAAAGAAGAATAGATCAAAACCACAACACCAGATATTCCTGGGGAAAGCTTACTATTCAAAACCCCTCTATCATATATTGTATATTCCACAAGGAATCATGAAACAATTACATACAAAACTCTTCTCACAAGAACCCTCAGTACATCAGCTAATTTTTTAACACTTTCATACAAAATTTGGGCCAATACTCAGCCAATTTACTGCCTCCAGATAGCCTACCTTGCTCACGCAGTTCCTGATGAATGTAATCTTTAATCACAAATAATTCCAGCCTTCCTCAACTGTGTTATCCCTAATGGTAAATAACCCTGAATAATGGATACCTTGCTTGCCTTGTCTCCATAAATATCATGGGCTCATCCAATGTATGTGTGCTTGCATGTGTGCAAGCAGATAATGTCACAACTGATAGTTTACTTCCCTTTCACCTAGAACTCAACTGGGTCTCCACTGGATCCGACATGCATGCAGTTAATAATAGTAAATCTTCAGTTGCATGTGAGATTAGTACTTGTGAATTAATTAACAATTAATTCACTTGATCTCTCACTAGTGTATCTTCAGTTACAACTAGCACAACACAGTTAAACTATTTACAACTTGCACAACTCGTGCACCACTGCACTTCCAACTCTGTTACAAATAGAATCACTAAGTTACAACTCAAGTCAACCTACATGTCCCACCAACCAACCACTTATCTCAGAATTCACTGAGCTAATTGATTTTCCACTTCAGTTAACTATTTTCAAGTCCACATTGAGAATAGATTATAGTTTAATGTCCATCTAAATTAAGGGATAACAAAAATATACATGTATCTAAAAATAGACATACACTTAAAAATAGCATGTGTGGGCCCACCCTAGTGTAGGTGCTTAACTTTCACTAGGATCATGGATGTTGTTTCCAGATGCCAATTTCATTGTTTCTTGTTGCAAACTTCAACAAGGTAACGAACTTTTTATTTTGAACTTGCTTGTGATCAATCGTTTTTAGATTTTCTCAATTTGCTTCCATTTTGAGACAGTGGTGTTGCTAGCCCACAATTCACACCCATATAGCATCACTGGACAAACTAGGAGTCTTGTTGTAGCCTCTACAACACCCTCCAAAAAATCCACACTTTAAAATTTTTTTGGAGCCCTTGAGCATAAAGAAAAGTTAAGTTAAAATCTGGGAGGGTTAAGTCGCTGAGTCGCAGATTTCTGAATTTTCGGAAAATCGCGACCTCGCGACCCCGAGGTCGCACCTCCCTCAGACCACCGCATAATGCGACCCCGCGACCTCATTAATGGCCTGCACGCGCGACCTTTTTATAAATAGAAGGGTCGCTAGGTCGCATTATGCACGTTCAACGGATAGAAAGAAAACGCTTCTGACAGGTCGACTGGAGCACGATTTTCCCGGGTAAGTTGTCGTTTTCCTCCTGTTGTTTCCTTTTATGATTTTCTTGCCTAATTTTCCTACCTTAGCCTTTAAATTTCCCTTTTTCTTGGCCCTTGTTTTCATTTGAGACTTAGGGCTACCCCTTTTTCTCTGACATTTTCCCTGCTTGTATAACTTTGTCCCTGTTTCCCATCCAGACCCTTATGGCTTGTTGTTGTGGAGGTAAATCCCCTCTGTGGACAGAGGCGATCCCTACTAGCCCAGACCGGGTCTAGCAACAATCGTTCACGCTATAGTGCAGGTTCCTAATTGCGAATAAACCAACTAACAATGAAGGCTTACCTGGAATCCAACGTTGTTGCTTGTAGAAGAGGTAGCGCTCCCGTTCCTTAGCCCTGGCAGATCACAATCCCCACGATCTCCGTGATGGACACCTGCACATGCAAGAAACAAAACAAACGCAAGCGTAAAATCCAGTAGATGCAACTATATGTCAGTGATAAAGGACATAACTCATCATTATAAACAACAACAAGAGTGGAACCATAACCAATAGTCGTTTATTATTAATCAATCAAAGGAAAATTACAACCAAGTTCTGACGTTGAATTCTCCTTCGGAGGGTCGCCAGCAGAACACGTCTCAAAAAGCCTGTCAAGGATGGGACAAACCTCTCTCTTCGGATCTTGACAATAGTCTCCTTGCTTGAATTTGGCCTTAGGGGAATAATCAAGGCTCTTGCAGCATAAGCCTCTTGGGAATTTGGGAACTTGAAGACTAGCTTGCAAAGGAGATGAGCAAGCTTTTATAGATGGAGGAAGGGGAGTTGGGATCCCTATAATCATGGGATTTGCCCTATCATCAAGGAAGCTTCCATGAGAGGTGGCAAACCACTTCCTCTCTATGGAAATTCGTAGCCAAACCTCCCAACTCAAGATAGATATCAGTTCCTGGATCAGTTAGGACGAAACTTCCGCCATTTATTTTTAAAAAACACTCCTTAAATTGCTGGCGTGAGTACGACTCTGGGACAGAGCGCCAATTGGCGCGACCTCTTTAAAGGATTTTCCCCATTGGAGAGGGTACTGAACTGGCTGCCCGCGCCACTGCAAAAAGGGGTGTTTTTAGGGTTTTTCAGCAGGAGATGTCTTCAGGGCAATGAAAGCTCTTGTTCAGAGGGATGTCATGAAAGTGATTTCAAGCCATGTCACTGCTCACAGGTCACGGAATGAGCCCTCCAATGTGCGGGATGGGGATTGTAGGGACGGTGACAAATTACTGTGTAACAGATGCCCCCTAAAGTATGAGGCCCGAACGAGAGAGAGGGGTGAAATTCTTTACGAGAATGTGTCCTACTAAAAAGTCCGCCGTCGGAAAACCTGCGTGAAGAAGTACAATTGATGTCTCAAATACATGATATATATGTGGTATGGGCGCAACCATCCATAACAGAGTATACAATAATCCAAATCCAAGGCATGGACGCAGCCATGCAGTGAGGATCGATAAATAGACTTAGGCATGGTCGCAGCCATCCAGTAAGTGAGTCATGTAAATAATCATAATAATCCACAAAATGCAGCCTGGATTACAACAGACACAATCCAGGGTCTTGCGCTCCATCTCGACCAGAACACAGTACAAGTTCAAGCATGCGAATAGGTGAGCTGAAGTCGAACATGCAAGAACATCGTCTGATTACCAGCCAATGTTGAAAGCTATTAACAGACGCGAGAGGTACCACCAATAATGACAATGGCCCTCAAGGTACTACAGGTACAATCTACGGCATGTGAATCAATGAGCTGGCGTCGAACACCCATAGAATCACTCGATCGGAGGCCAATGATGAAAACCTCGCGTCGAATGCGAAGAACCTGCCATTGAGGCATGCAGGCTCCAAGGCACCAGAAGGGAGTCTCTAGATCAGCTTCCTGGATAATGAGGTGAAGTCGACAGGAAGTGACCTTGATCGAAGGTGGGCCATAGTGTTTCCCACATCATCGACACGAGACAGAGGAATATAATGTCTTTTACGAACCATGATCAGATGAGAATCAGAGGAAGGTTGGTAGTTGCAGAGGTCAACTTATCTTGAACATATGAACGGCACGACAGTGGACTTGGCAGTATTTGACATCAAAAGATCAGATGTCATGGTGACGAGGCAAAGAGCTGATGAGAGGTCAAAAGGGATTACCCAAACCCACGGAGGCAAGTGAAAACGAGATGAGATGTCCCCAACCCGACACGAATGTAGACAAGTGCCATGTTCAAGAGCAACATACTACCGACACGACAATGATTTTGGTTCCATTTTTTCCCCACCATTTCTGGCGAGTACATCTTTATTTTTACACAAGCTTGAAGAGGATACCATATGCTTGTCATATAAATCCGTCCTTTGGACGAATCCATCCTAGTACATTTAATGAGCCCTAGGAAGGAGCGACTCAGATACCGTCATTACGACTGAATCCAATGTCATCAGGGTTTAACGAGTCTGACAAAGGAAGAACTCGGCGTCTTTTCATATTTAGAGAGTTTGAAAAGACAGCAGAAAAGTAAACTCCAACGGTCCCTTTTCGTAAATAGTTCCTCAGACCCGAAAAGGTAGAAAACAAAATCTGAGAAAACCTCCTAGTCGCAATAGGCTAGGGTATTCCTTTTTCGTAAATAATCTATCCCAGCCCGAAAAAGGGGTAAACGTATACTGGGTAGATGTCATTTCGTGGCCACTTTAACGAGATCGAAACGACAAGGGACTCGACAATCTTTTCATGTTTAGAGAGTCAGAAAAGAGCTGAAAGATGACTCCTCCTGGAGGAACGAGTGGTATAAAGGGTAGCAACTGGTTCCGGTAATGGTGGAACTGCTCAAAACAAGTAAAGGTCAAGAGGCTGGCTAACAAGACCACTCATCGCAGCGGTTCCTCAGGAAAAGGTAAAACAACCAAGTGAAGGCATATGATCGGCCAAGCAGATAGTGACAATGGAGTGAGAAAACCAAGGCTCATCTGGCAGAAATAGGCTGATAAAATGGCAATCACAAGAGGTAAAATAAGAATGGTTTCATTTTTACACAAGCTTGAAATCAGGAAACTCTGCTTGAAGTTGGTTTCATTTTTACACAAGCTTGAAACAAAGATAAACTATGCTTGAAACCGGTTTCATTTTTACACAAGCTTGAAACGGAAACAAACTATGCTTGAAAAAGTAGGCATGCCCCTAGCATGGTGACTCAATCCGAGGTACATGCCCCCCAAGCTTCAGTCCATATGAAAGGCAGATGGAGTGAAGGTTCAAGTTACGAGACCAAGAGAAAGACTCGACTGGGATTTTACGAGATCTCATCAAAGACTCGAATTGAACGAGAAAGTGTTTCATTGTTTTAACGAGGTTGACACATTAAAAGAACTATCCTCAGGACACCTTGTTTCATGGTTTAAGGAGCTTGGCACAAGACAAGGAACTCTGCTCCGACAACCTTGTTTCATTTTTAAGGAGCTTGACACAAGACAAGGAACTCTGCTCCAATGACCTTGTTTCGTTTTTTAAGGAGCTTGACACAAGAAAATGAACTATGCTCCGACCAGCTTGTTTCATTTTTTAAGGAGCTTGACACAATGAACTGTGCTCCAACCAGCTTGTTTCATTTTTTAAGGAGCTTGACACAAGAAAATGCACTGTGCTCCGACCGACTTCATCATAATGAACAAGAAGTCATCGCTTCTAATATTTCCACTCCCGATGGAAGGAAAACATCCTAGAAGTCAAGACCCAATGCCCCCAGCACACTATGCACAACGGCATTGTCATTGAGTACAGGCACGGGGTAGGTAGCTACATAGTTGACTTGCAGTGGGGCAGATACAACGGGTGGATAAAAACCAAGAAGGGATGATGGCGGGCCAGCTGCCATATCAGGACCAAAGAACGAAAGTTGATCAATGGTCACGATCCGTCCTTCATGCGGAAAATAGACCACACGAAAAAGGGAGGAGACGAGCGCTCCCATAGCATAGGTGTAATCGCGCCCCAAGAGTAGATTGAAATCCAAGGGGCCTAGAACAACCATCACGTCCATATGGACGGTTTTACCTCCCAAAGTAACAGGTAACCTTGGAAGGATCCCTAACGGTTGACTCGTTCTTCTGTTAAAAGGCAACAGATTCTGCGTAATAGGCGCAAGCGGCGGCGAACCGAAAGCTTGCCAAGTAGTTGAGGATAGAACACTAATAGATGCTCCTTCGTCTATAATGGTGCTGGGTACAACCAGACCAAAAGCCTGTACTGTGATCTTGAAAGGCACATAAGACAAAAGGCGGTATCCTGCAAATCGACTCCAATCAAAGGAAGCGACCAAACTACTTGGAGGGGCTACCATCGAACCGAGATGGTCTTTCCCTGGTGTTACGGAAGAAGGAGCATCCTCCATGACTTCCATCACGGAGTCGGGAAGAGTATCCTCTAACACCTCCATCATGGGAGGGGGAGGAGCCACTTCTTGAGGTATAGGGATAGGAGAATCTTTCTCCAAGTCCGAAAAATCTGAAGAAACAAGAAGAACATGAGGGGTGTGAGGTCCACTCTCAACAGAAAAGAGCTGGCTCACCGCAGATGGGGCCAGTTCAACCGATCCCACGACCAATGGTTGGTTGGGAATGTATTCCTAAATCTGAATTTCCGAGGGAGCGGGATCGACCAAGGATGACTCTTGACCAATCATAGGATCAACTGGTGGAGGACTCAAAGAAAGCCGATTATAACCAGCTGGAAGGCATGGTGTAGAACCGGTTAAGTTGTCCAAAACTCGCTTGGCTTCATCCATATACAGACAAAGGTGAATGGCATGGTGCCTCCCACACAACTTACAGGGATTGGTAATCTTACCCTGCTTCTTAGGAGCCTTACCAGCACCAGTTGAAGACGTGCCCCCAACTTGACTCCCAGAAGCCAGAGGCAACGGCGGGCGACCGTTGGACCATACTTCGAGCACCTTGGGAATGCCAGGGCAATCTCGAATAAGATGGTCTCCTTTGCACAACATGCAAGGGAACTTGACTTTCCGCGGAGGGTTGGAAGGTTTATCAAGAGGAGACGTTTCAGAAGTAGTAGCTGCAATTTTAGCCTCTCGCTTATCAGACTTCTTCTTCTTTGTCTTCTTCTTCTTCTTCTTAGCCACCTGGTTACTCGAATCCAGACTTTCACCAGGCGAAGTAGAAGAGGAGGACGCAAAAATAGGCAAAGAAGGGGAGAGGTCAACCTTGGAATCAACATGATGTTGTTCAGGCAGAGGAACTGATTGAACAGTAGCCGAGACATTCGGGACCACAGAGGTTGAGAACAACCATACAGGCAACCCAACAGTTAACCCAGGAAGGGACAACGTTGCCATATAAGGAGCACCAACATTTCCAAAAGGAGGAAAATGACTAGGATTCCCATCGAAGGGGATTCCTTGGTTGGTGAACTCTGGAAAAGTTGCCATCAACAACTCAAAACCGCACACGGGCTAAAAACCAAGGCACGCAATCAAACGGCCAACAAGCAAACTCTAAAAGGGCATGTGATCGCGGGTGATTTATTTTACCACATTGAAACTTAGAAACTTCACCATTTCATGTTTTAAGAGTCGAGAAACGGATGAAAGGTGACTCTATCTCTTTCAGTTTTGAAGCAAGCGTGAAAGGACAAGCGCTTGGTGATCTTTTCAAATTTAAAGAGTCAGATAAGATCAAAATGACTGCTCAGGAATACTAGGCAAAGGGTAAACCAAATAACTGTGAACTGCAATATACACCTTGGTTTCAAAATGAAAGAGAAATCAACCAAGGACTTGACGTACGTGCAAGAAATCTCCCCGAATGCTTTGTCCGGTGTATCACAGGTATAGGGCGGCAGACTCAGCTTCCTATGGATAAAGGATAGAAACCTAGTGGGGTCTCCCTTTATATACGCGACGGTACAGGGAGCACAAGTCCGTACTAGTGCTGTCTAAAGCCAAGAGGCGAACGACAGCTACTAGGTTTTAAAGATACTGGAATATGTCTCTAGCCTAGACCTCTAAATGTGTTTCGTTAATGTTTCAATGCTTCCTTAGGTAAATTGAGTAAATTTTATGGTTGATCTTCAATTATGTCTCGATTTCAAGGCCCTACCGTACGTCATACGACAATCTCCTATATGCAGCTATATGAGAAAAGAAAACTTTCAATTCGATGAATGCTATCTAGTTAAGGGAAGAGCTTCAAACAATGATGCAACAAACAACAACACTGCAAACGAAACTTTCCAAACTAGATGACTTTCACTATCCAAAAGTAATTTCAAACATTCAACGATGCGAATAATGCAATGTAATCTATGCAAAATCCTCTTTTTCGAAAACTATGCAATTGTAATCTATGCACAATTTCCTTTTCCTTTTCAAATTATAAGAATGCATTCAATGCATTTTTCGATGAAATTAGAATCTACTTAATGCATGCTTTTAATAAAAGAGAATGCAATCAAAGCGATTTCTAGTTTTCAATCATTAAACAATGTAATCTAAGTTCAATGATGGATCTCAAAAAAATACTTTTCAATGCAATGTGATCTAATGCATTTTAACGAAAAGAAAACTATGAGATGAAAACTAAAAGAACGCAAATCTCCTTAATGAAGGATGAATGCAAAAGAGATGTAAACAAACACTAAGAATGCAATCGTTGTTTCAAACACTTTGTAACGAAATCCCTCAAAAGGCGACAAAACATATGAGGTCAAACACAAAGAGGACTTCCAAAGCAAGAGATCAAAACAAGGCATTCATTCCCTTTTACATCAAACAATCATGGAAAGAAGACATTCCAAACAATGAGCAATGTAATCTATGCTCATACAGGGAAAAGACCGGAAGGGAAAGACACACTGGTGAAGGATTTAGGGAAAAAGTCTCAATTTTCATACACCCTGAAATTGGCCCGACTTTGTCATTGACAACTAGCGCCAACTGGCGCGACTTGCTCACTGATAACTAGCGCCAATGCCCAATTGGCACGGGTTGCTAACTGAAAACAAGCGCCAACGCCTAAAAATGAAAAAACAAAGAATTTCTCCCAACCAAGACCAGACTCACCACTTCAAGCAGAATCCAAAACAAACCCAAAAGCAAAGTACTGACCAAAAGAAGCTTCCGAACAAGGGTAAACCCTAGCACCTACAGAAGATGGCGCGACTGTCTGGCTGTAATCCGCGCTATACAGGGGATGCGCGAGTGATGACCTGGCAACCCGCGCCAATTGGCGCGACTGTCAGGTTGGAAACCGTGCCAATCAAGCCAACCATGAAAGGATGAAAACTCGGATAAGCAGAGGTCAGATCTGATCCTCTGGGGCTGAACCAAAAGCCAAACACAAAAAGAGCAAGCCAAAAGAGCCGATCAAGCAAGCAGAATCGAGAAACAACCGAAAAGACAAGACAATACTTCAAGTGTTCAGTTCATAAACTAAACCCGAGATTGACTGAAGCAGCTTTGATCTACTCCGCTAATGCAGAGCAATAGCGTTTTGAAGGCTACCTGGCTAACTTCAGGCTCCGTCTATAGCTTACAAAGCAGAACAACAACAAGCCAACGATGTCCCCAGCGGAGTCGCCAATTTGTTGTGAAGGTAAATCCCCTCTGTGGATAGAGGCGATCCCTACTAGCCTAGACCGGGTCTAGCAACAATCGTTCACGCTATAGTGCAGGTTCCTAATTGCGAATAAACCAACTAATGATGAAGGCTTACTTGGAATCCAATGCTGTTGCTTGTAGAAGAGGTAGCGCTCCCATTCCTTAGCCCTGGAAGATCACGATCCCCACGATCTTCGTGATGGACACCTGCACATGCAAGAAACAAAACAAACGCAAGCGTAAAATCCAGTAGATGCAACTATATGTCAGTTAGAAAGGACATAGCTCATCATTATAAACAACAACAAGAGTGGAACCATAACCAATAGTCGTTTATTATTAATCAATCAAAGGAAAATTACAACCAAGTTCTAACGCTGAATTCTCCTTCGGAGGGTCGCCAGCAGAACACGTCTCGAAAAGCCTGTCAAGGATGGGACAAACCTCTCTCTTCGGATCTTGACAATAGTCCTTGCTTGAATTTGGCCTTAGGGGAATAATCAGGGCTCTTGCGCCTCAGAGCTCTTGAGGAATTTGGGAACTTGAGGCAACTTGCAAAGATGAAAGCGAAGCTTTTATAGATGGAGGAAGGGAGTTGGGATCCACATAATCTTGGGATTGGCCCTATCATCAAGGAAGCTTCCATGAGAGGTGGCAAACCACTTCCTCTCTATGGAAATCCGTAGCCAAACCTCCCAACTCAAGATAGATATCAGTTCCTGGATCAGTTAGGACGAAACTTCCGCCATTTATTTTTTAAAAACACTCCTTAAATTGGTTGGCGCGGGTACTGAACTGGTTGCCAGCGCCAATGCAAAAAGGGGTGTTTTTAGGGTTTTTCAGCAGGAGATGTCTTCAGGGCAATGAAAGCTCTTGTTCAGAGGGATGTCATGAAAGTGATTTCAAGCCATGTCACTGCTCACAGGTCACGTAATGAACCCTCCAATGTGCGAGACGGGGATTGCAGGGACGGTGACAAATTACTGTGTAACACCTGTGTTCTTCTCCAAAAGCTCTCCCCTTGCTCTGTCTTAGCCCACTTAGCCCTGTAATTTTGAAGTTAGAGGGAAATAGACTTTACGCGGCGCACGCCAAAAACCCGGCCAGCCCTAGTGCGACTTGCGACACGTGCGACCCTGCGACCCAAGTCGCTAAGTCGCCAGGTCGCAAATCACCCTTCATTCTATTTTCACGCGACTTCGCGACCTAGCGACCCTGCGACCCGGTCGCAGGTCGCAGAGTCGCACTCCCATCGATTTTCCTAGCAATTGCGAGCCAGCGACCCCGCGACCCGGTCGCAAATCGCAAATCGCCCTTCATTCTATTTTCACGCGACTTCGCGACCTAGCGACCCTGCGACCCGGTCGCAGGTCGCAGAGTCGCACTCCCATCGATTTTCCTAGCAATTGTGACCCAGTGACCCCGCGACCTGGTCGCAAGGTCGCACTTCCATCGGTCTTCCTAAAATTTGCGACCTCGCGACCTAGTCGCAAGGTCACCAGGTCGCAAAGTCGCAAACCCTTTGAGAGTTTCAACATCGCGACCTTTGCGACCCTGCGACCCAGTCGTAGGTCGCTAATTCAGTCTTCCTGTGTCCCCAGTTGTAAAAAATAATAACTGTGCCTAGGCTTGTATTATCATGGCATCTTTCTTATCCTGGGACTCTTTCATGAACATGACAGGTGAATTCGAAGCCGACTTAGAGTGTGTCTATGTTTCCTCAGATTCAAGTGACATGGGACCTCCAGTGGCCCGCAAAAAGAACAAGAGCCTGGAAGCAGAAGACATAGAGATGGATATACCAATGTCCCCGCCCTCGATCTACAGGGACACTTTGTGCACATTTGCCAAAGGGGACAACATGCGTTGGTATCAAGTGTACCAGGAATTCGCTAAGTCGGAATTCCTAGAGGACCTCCCTGATCGACAAGCATACATACAAGTTAAAAGGTCAAGGCTACATCATGTAGGTGCCCATCCCGATATATTCCCATGCGCGGAGGTCATTGAATGGATTATACAAAACACTGACCCCAAAAAGTGGGTAATCAGGGACTGTGAAGGCAAAGATTTCGCGACTCTCAAAGGCTCGGATGCTCACGTTTACTACGCATTGCCCGAACGAGAGGAAGACTTCACAGAATATTGGGCCATCGCCCACGCAGTCCCCATAATAGACACTCTAAAAGGATGGTGGGAGGAGCCTGAAAAATTCAAGGCCAAGAAGGATCAAGAATATCCAGTGGCAGGTCTTAGGAAGGTGTATAAACTAGTAGCCGCTATGCTTTGTAGATTATACGGGCGTCCCGATGCCACCACTTTCAGCGGTACGTGGGCAACCCTAATGGAGTATGTCACGGTGCATGACACCTGTTTCAACTGGGCCAGCATATTGGTGGCCTCTCTTCAGACAAACATATCCTCGGCATTGGTACCGGATGATGGATATCCTTCTGAATTCTACATGGCCTCTTACTTGTTGGATGTTGTTTGTTCGAGTTGCCACTTTGAGGGATGGGTGCACAACTGGGATCCAAAGCAGGCACGCCCAATCCACCTAGAGATAAAGGTATTTTGGGATTCCAGATACAAGCAGGACATAGAGCTGATCTCTCAAGTTTTCATCCCAGCTCTCTATAGAAGGTTGTTCGGCCAGGACGCTCCTTGCATGTCTTAGCGAGCCAAGAAGACATTAGGAAAGGTGGCGCATTGGTTCCCACTTACCGAGTACACATTCATTCGAGTCTTTGGTTCGTACAAGGCTCCCCATGCTATGCCCCGATATGTTACAGATAAAATTCTCATTCAAGAAGTTTGTTTCCGGATGACTTCCGGTTTCTCTAAGGTCCTCACTAAGGGAAAGAAGAAGTCGTGGCCTACGCTACCCCTCAATATCGGTACATACACGGTCAAATATTTCAAAGAAGTAGAGGCAGAAGCAGAAGAGATGAAAATTTATCGCCTTGGGTCATTGGATCACCGGACATATGACCCAGAGAGGATAGTCCCTGATCACTGTAAGCGGCTAATTTCAAGTGGAACTACCAGTACATGGAATGCCCAGGCGAAGATGAAAAAAGAAATTGGTATAATGCAGATAGGAAACTCGCTCCAGGGGCGTGGTCTGATCAAGAAGACCCAGATGACCAAACATTGGAGGACAAAAGCCGTGAATTAGGAGGTGCTTCTTCTTCTCAGGCTAAGAAGCCTCGAACTAGTACAGGGCACAACACTGCGACCCAACAGAAAGAACTAGAAGCCAAAGCCCAGCAAGAAATGGAGAAGAAGATGAAGAAAAGTGCAAAAGGAGCCTGAGGTCAGAGCAAAAGAAGAAGCAGGGAGAAGAGGCCAGGAGAAAAAAGGAGGAACAAGAGGCAGAGGCTGAGGCTGAATAGAAACTCAAGAGAGAGTTAGATCAAGTGGAGGCCGAATGCCAGAAGAAAGCAGAACAAGAAGCGACAGCGGAGGCTGAATGCAAAAGAAAAGTAGAACAGGCAGCAGCGGCAGCAGCCGAACGTAAAAGGAAAGCCGAATAAGAAGTAGTGGCAGAAGCAGAGCGCAGGCGGAAAATAGAACATGAAAAAGCAAAAGTAGAGCGTCTACGGAAAGAGGAAGAAGAAAAGAGAAGAAAAGAAGAGGAGGATAGAATACTAGAGAACATCGAGGCATCTCCCCAAGGCACAGGATCACAAACAGAGCTACCACCCCTCGAGGTACCTGTAGTCAGTACACGCGCTACACTCTCCGATGTGAGTTCCTACGAAGGGCAAGAAGAGGAAGTATTCAATCTTACCAGGCTCACATATGATCAGTTCTCCTTCAAGATTCGACAGGAGAAAAGGAGATGCCTGGCACGAAACCCTTCTGCCTCATCTACAGTCGCAACGGAGAGATATATAGTCCTAGACACTAGGACTAACCCAGTAATGATAGCATCGGCCGACACAGCTTTCGCCGCGGCCACGGAGGAGAATGTGAACAGAATGAGCAGAGAGATCCTCTCTCTACAAAATAAGTTACAAGAAGCAAAGCAGAGGGAGGCAAAGGCAGAGCATGATAGGGTAGCATTGAGGGAAGAGATTCAGCAGCTCCAAGACAAAACTACCCCTATCAACGAAGTGCCGCTCATCGTCCGAAAAGAGCTAGATGTATTAGAGGCCACCATGAGACAGGTTTATGGGGAAATGTTCACTATAAAACAACAATTGCCCCCTTGGTAAGAGCCCAAGAAGAAACCAAACAGAGGAGCGAGCAGTTGAAGGAGGCCTCAGCCACTTTGGATAGAATGATAGAATGGATAGTCCAGTACCCCCAAGCTCCTGAAAACCTACCAAATAAAGATTGGATCCACACACAAGATGCCAAGGTCCAGATCCGGATTAAAATGCAGTCTAAAGATAAGCTGTCTAAGGACTTAGACAAGGTCATGGACGCATACGAGCATCTGATCAGCGACATCGATTCAATGTACATTCTACATCACATTCCATCGCTAGGTGCATTGGGCGAGGAGAAGACATGGGAACAGGTGGATCAGGAGATCCAGACATTTTTGCAACCCATCAAACAGGCCGCTGCCACTTCCGATCTTGTAGCATCATAGGAAAATTTGAGGAAGTTCATTGTCACACTAGTCTGGATCTACACCAAACTGGCCTCCCTATCCAACCTGGTCACGCAGAAAAGAGAAAATTTAATTCCTAATGCTTTGGAGTGTCGGCATCGGTTGAGAGAATAAGTTCCCTTGATTTCCCCTATAGCGATGGATTATCGTGCATGGCAGCACTTCCTCAGAGAACAACAAGTTGATGCTCCCGACCTCACGATCGCGCGCACCTCCTCATGATCAGATAGCAGTAGGTCGCAGGTCGCACTTGGCAGTAGGTCGCAGGTCGCATTTGGCAATAGGTCGCAGGTCGCACTTCACAGCTGGGTCGCAAGTCGCAGCTCTCATTCAAGTCGCAGGGTAGCTCAACAGTTGGGGAGGCGAAAAGTCAGGAAGCCCAAAGGGAAAATTTTGGTCTATAAAACTCCCTTCGGGAAGAATGAACGAGGATATTTTTCTTTGGGACTCAAAGAGTTAGAGAGAATTGTATAGAAGGATAACACTCTTTTGCATATGAATACAAATACTTGTCAAACTCCTTTTGGATCTGATGTGTTTTGTTGTGCGAACACTATGAGTATTTCTTGTACAGTTTCAAACATCTTCTGATTAATGAAGCTGTGCTTTTGATGGTATCATTCATGCATGATAGTTCTCTGTATTTGTGTTAATGATGTTAATTTTATCTATGCTTCCCCAATGAATGTTAATAACTTTGTTTACTAACATTTGCATTTTCATCATAAACATTTGAGGAAGTGAAGGTTGTTCCTGCCATAAAGAATTGTTTCTTCTGTGGCTAGAACAACATACAAGCATGACCCTTACGATATGCTGTTGATAGTATCTCTTTTGTCTTCATGTCTTATTATTCGCCTCGCTACGCATAGTGTTATATACGTGTTTAAACTCATCAATCATGTATCTTGTGTCGTTTGAATAAGTTTGTGTCCACAGGTTCATTGAGTTCTTTTGAGACCCAAGGAAAGGAGACTTAAGCGGTAGCCGGACCCACACCCCGGACGGGATCCCTACTCCAAACGGTTTAGAGTCTAGTTGGGACTTTTTACCGGGGAGATCCCCTGTTGTTGGCCGGATGAACTTTCCCGTCAACAGAATTGGCGCTAGAAGGAGGGCCTGAATGGCATCCTCCCAGCACACAATCAATATTCCGTCACAAACTCCCCAAGGGGATGTCATAAACGATGATACTATCCCTCCTCCTTTGGAAGATGTTCAAGGGGAGGAGGCTCCATATTATGAGGTCACCAGGGAGCAGTTGAGAACCCTGCACCCAGTTTCTCGCAATCTTATCAGGGACTTGCAATCCACCCCAATCATGAGTTTCTTGACCCAACCTAGGACCCCTACTGCTAACATCACTCACAACGGTGCCCTTGTGAATTCTCTACCTCAGTTGGTAAATTTGATGATTGAAGACCTCGCCACCGCTGTCCAGAATAACAAAATGATTCCCAAACTCCAAGTTGGTGAAGAGGAGGAACCCGACGTGAATGAACCCCATCCTGACCAGCCCAACCAAGCCCAACATGACAACAATCAAGTCTGCCCCCCGCTAGTAGGAGGCGAGGGAAATAGAGGCCGAGGGAATGAAGGCGAAGGAAATAGAGTTCGAAGAAATGAAGGCGAGGGTAATAGAGGCCAAAGAAATGGAGGACAGGGAGTTATAGGTAGGGGAGATAGAGGCCGTGGCCAAGGATGCCATGCCACGCACCGCCGTCAAAACCAGAATATGCCACCCATCTACAATTGGGGATATCTCAGGAATATGGCCAACCGTGAAGGATATCAGGATGAGCACTCTCGCCATGGGGGGGGAAGCATCTGTGTCAGGCACGGGGAGTGAATCTGAATCCGAAATCAGGCACCACGAGCATGCCAGGCGGGTGCAACCACTTGCTTGGATGGCCCAGTCCCCGTTAGATCTTTTAGGTCCCCTCCATGACATGCCCAGGCACCCTGAGAAGGGTACGTTGGTCGAGGATCATATAAGCAAATTCTATCTGTCATTATAGATCATGAGGGTTCAAACCGATGACGTTGCTTGTCGCCTTTTTCCACACACTCTTGAGAACAAAGCAGCCACCTAATACCGCTCCCTTCCAAGTGCGTCCATAACATCCTAGGACCAATTCCGCCACATTTTCTTGCAGAAATTTTTGGAGGAAAAAACCCCTTCCATGCTCCTTACGGAGTTAAGTGCCATTAAATGCCAGAAGAAAGAAAAGGTCAGGGATTTCAATCAGCGCTTTGCTACCATTCTGCAAAAGTTCCCCCCCAACTTGACATTGGATGACTCCATTACCATAGACTACTATACAAAATCTCTCCCTAGGGATATTGCCATCTTCGTAAAACGTGAAGCTAGGGCCACCCTTGCGGCAAATTACGAGGCCGCCATCGCTGTAAAAAAGGACATGCTTTCTATAGGAGCCATCGATCACGAAGGGAGAGATGACCACAAACCCACCGCGAAGAAAAGTCAGTCCTCCACACCCAAGACCACGGATAAGGATAAGGATGCTTTTGACTTCGAGAGTATAGCAAAGACCCTTAAGCTATTGAAAAATGAAGTCTCTGACCTGAAGAGAAAGGGAATAGAATCTACTACTGGCACTAAGGCGCAAAAGCCCTTTTTCAGAAAGAGTAACCCCAACACCAGCCGACCTCTGTCTAACCCAAACATTGTTCTCAACGTGGAAGAAATAGGAAAAGATAACTTTTGTTCTTTCCACCAGGCTTCCCACTCTGAAAAAACATGCCCATAATGGATTGGCAGCATTACTGTAGTAGTAAATCAGCTTCTGGATGATCAAACCCCAAGGGATGCAGGGGAGGATGATGTTTCTGACAATGAAGAAGATTTGCCACCTGATGAAGAACCAGGATCCTCTATTCTTGCGTTTGAGATAATCCTCGGGGAAAACAATCATACCATCACTGATGTCAATATGGCAGACGATCGTAAGGTCAAACCCATTCGAAATTATAGCCTTAGAAGCAAAGGACCGGTCCCCGAACAGTCCTTTGAAGAGAATAAGAGGGCTTTCTTAAGGAAAATTCTACCCCCTGGGAATGAACAACAAGCTATTCCTGAGAAGCCCACGACCAACAACACCCGAGTAAACCAAAAGAGAAAGTTCCCAGTGGGGTCGCCCAAAGCCACTACCGAGTCTAGTCCTCATTCTGATTCCGGTTACAACATTGTTGAGGACATGAAAAAAACCAGAGCCAACATCTCCCTCTACGAGCTTGCCCGCATCACCAATCAATGAGAACTTATTCTCAAAGCCTCAACTACTAAGCCTGTGAGAAATACATTTGTACAAGCTAGTCCGAGTGTCCAGTCTATTGTAAACGCCATAAATGCAAATTCCAGGGGATCCACTCCTCCCTTCCTCTTATCATTTTAGATTTTCAACTTCAACGTCCATAATTGTCTAATTGACTCCGGTGCATCCACAAACGTCATGCCCTTGTTTGTTTGTAAGAAGTTGAACATTCGCCCGGAGAAAACTGACGTGAGAATCATCCAACTTGACAGATCACAAGTGCCGTCTTTAGGAGAGCTGAATAATGTTATCATCCACCTTTCGTCCGACTCTAGGGTCCACCAATGTATATACATTGTAGTTGTAGACATCCCAGAAGCCTACGACCTATTGCTTAGCAGAGACTGGTCTAGCAAGCTGCAAGGGTATTTTGCCACCGATTGGTCCCACCTGTGGCTTCCTTACAAGGGCCGGAACAACCAAATTAGGGTCGAAAGAGAACCTTATATGAAACATACTGTGACTGATTTGGATGCTACTAATGAACCTGTCAGCTTTGCCCAGGAAGAGCTTGGCATGTGTTTCTTGGAGGCCATTTTCGGATGTTACCATCCTCCTCAGTCCCCAGTGGGCCCAGAGATCCAGTCAGAACTAACACTCGTCACAGAAGACCAAGCCACCCCCGTCTTACACCAAGCCGAAATCCATCCTCAACCCACAACTCTGGAGGAGCCAGAAAACGACGTGTGGACCCTGTATTATGATGGTTCCAAGACCCATGACGGAACTGGCGCGGGCTGCATCCTACTGGACCTTCAGAAGAACAAGTTCTTGATTTCGTGTCTGTTGTGTAACCAGCTCCAAAAATAGAAGAAAAGAGATATGAACGCCTTAGAAATAAGCCACTTCAAGGGGGCAACCTCCAATACATTACATAAATGCACAATTCTTTGATGATACAATTTACAAAACCTCCTTTCTATATATAGGAGTCCATGGGGCCATAATGTAATCCTAGTGGGCCATAATGTAATCCTAGTGGGCCACAATGTAATCCTAGCCGACCTAACAATAATAATTTAAGGGCCTGATAATAACAATATGGGGGTTACAAGGGTACAATAATAACAATAAGGGGGGGCTACACTAATATGCTAAGAGGCTACACTATTAATATAGGGACTTAACATGCCCCTCTCCTTCAACAAGTGTTGTCCTCAACGCTTGATTATTGGTTGCCACCGCGTATAAAATTCTCATCCTCCCATGTGAAATATTCTACGGAAAGTTCTTCCCACTTATTTGAGATACTCTGAAATTGATCGTACTTGTTGAGTTCTTGTTTCTATGACTCCTTCATAACTTCTTTCGATATGATGTTGATCTTCCTGTTGTTTCATTAGATTGTGCACCAAAGTTGGGTTATCCTTTGAGAGTTGGAGAACTTGTTGTTGATGCTCGCTGTGATCTTCCACTAATTTATCATCCATATTAGCTATTATTTGATCCTTAAAACCATCCAAATTAGCCTCCATTTCTGATTTTAAACCATCTATTTCATCTTCGGTTTCTCTTCGTAAGATCGAAATTTGTTGAACTTGGTACCGTAATTTTGATATCTCATATTGAAATTCTTCCTCCTCATGCATCATAGTATAGCTTTCTGGGGGCTTAATGGGTATGGAATTATTTTTTGGAACGTATTAGAACCCATTGCGGCAAAAATTCTTGATATGCCCTTGGAATCAATTCAACTTGATTCTTAGACAAGACTTATGCAATTCGGAAAAAAAAAATACACGCCTTTTACTTGCTTTAAGGAGCTCGATATTGAAATTGAATTATCTATGTAATTAAAAATCTTAGATATACGAAATTCGATTTTGTATTAGCCCTACGGAAGCTTCTTTCGAATGCCATAGGTCTGACCTAATTTGGATTCTCCAAGACAAAGTTGTGTCCAATCTCCCACAATGACCTAATTATGGACTGGTTCAGTAGAGCGAACTTGTACGACTTGCCACGTGTCATTGTTTCGTCCTTTGTCTTTGAAATTGATAGCCAAGAAACTACAGTCCGTTTACTTGTGACCAATTGTTACGGCACTCCAATCCGATGCCTAGAGAGAGAGTTATTGAAATTTTCCCACGATCACCTCTTTGAGATGAAATTCAGGAGCCTGAAAAAGCACTACCTTCCACAGATCATATCTCCAAAAATGTTGTGAACCAAGCTCTAAAATTTTTTGACGAATTTCCCTAGGATTTCAGCTTCGCACCATACACATTTCAGATTCTGAACCTTCGTAGAAAAAAATTTATAGTGAAAATTCCACGATGACTTGTTTAGGAGCTTGAAAAAAGACCTAACTTCCACAGATGATATCTACGAAAATATTGCGAACTAAGCTCTTAAATTTTTAGAAAATATTCCTTAGGATTTCAAATTCGTACCCTAAAAATTTCAGCTTCTGAAACTTCGTAGAAAAAAAGTTATAGCGAAAATTCCACGATGACCTGTTTGGAGCAGCGAAACCCTAGAATCCAAAGCTCCGATACCAAATGTTGTGTAAGCAGCTCCAAAAATAGAAGAAAAGAGATATCAACGCCTTAGAAATAAGCCACTTCGAGGGGGAAACCTCTAGTACATTACATAAATGAACAATTCTTTGATCATCCAATTTAAAAAACCTCCTTTCTATATATAGGAGTCCATGGGGCCATAATGTAATCCTGATGAGCCTGATAGCAATCTGGCGAGCCTAACAATAATAATTTAAGGGCACAATAATAACAATATGGGGGTTACAGGGGTACAATAATAACAATAAGGGGGGCTACACTAACATACTAAGGGGCTACACTATTAATATAGGGACTTAACAGTGTCGGCTAGAGTTCCAGTGCACCAACAATACCGCTGAATATGAAGCTTTAGTCCTCGGACTCAAGAAGGCACTGGACTTAAAGGTAAGATGCTTACATGTCATCGGAGACTCTGAGATCATCACTCGGCAGGTACGAAATACCATTCATTGTTTGTACCCACACTTAAAATCTTATCAACAAGAGGTATGGCGTGTTATTTCTTCTTTTGATGTGTTTGGAATCAAATCTGTCCTTAGAATGCATAATGCAGCAGCTGATACTCTAGCTAATGTTGCCGCTAGATTTACCCCTCTGAGGGATGGATTTTCTATTGAAGTTATGTATAAACCCTCCATTCCAGATAATATTACTAATTTACGTGTCTTTGATGATGACCAAAAGATATTGGAATTCATGCTCAGCACCGAAGTATTCAAAGACACGGTAATAGATGAGGCGGATCATGATCAAGCTTTGCAGGAAGAGCATGATAAACGCAAGGAAAACCCCATGCCCAAGGGGATAGTGTCACTTGAAAAGCTCTTTGATATGCAAAACCGTTTCCGCGGGCCCCCAAATACCAAAGTACAAAGTTCCACCTTGGCACATCGGCAGGTGAACTTGGGATCAGATGAGGACCCGAAGTTCATCAACCTTGGGAAAGACTGTTCCGACCAGGAGACGCAGTCTTTCACCCTGCTATTTCGGAAGTACCAAAATGTATTTTCTTGGATGTACGATGATTTACGTACGTACGATACTCAGATTATTCAGCACATGATACCCATGAAGGAAGGAGTGAAATCTTTCCAACAAAAGCTCAGAAAAGTGCATCCTACATTGGAACCGATGATTCAGAAAGAACTTAAGAAGCTTTTGGATGCACACATCATCTTCAAAGTTCGCCACTCCACTTGGGTGTCAAATTTGGTCCCGGTATGGAAGAAGTCTGGCGAGATCCATTTGTGCGTGGATTTCTGGAATTTGAATCGGGCCTCAGACAAAGACAATTACCCGGTGCCTCCTATGGAACAAATATTGCAAGCTGTGTCCGGATCCGAGATGTTTTCCTTATTGGAGGGGTTCTCCGGTTACAACCATGTGCTGGTAGCTGAGCCAGACAGATTGAAAACTACTTTTCGGACCAAATGGGGAACGTTCGCTTTCAGACGCATGCCCTTCGGATTAATAAACGCGGGAGCAAATTTCCAACGGGCCATGGATATAGCTTTCCGTGGTTTGATAGGACGGAGTGTGGTAGTCTGTTTGGACGACGTTACCATGTTTTCGAAACACTAGGGCGATCATTTACGACACCTCAAGAAATTTTTTGAAAGGTGCAGGAATTACGGGATCTCACTCAACCCGAAGAAGAGTGTTTTCACCGTGGCAGAAGGGAAATTGTTGGGCCACATTATAACTAAGCAGGGCATTGTTGTAGATCCCGAGCGGGAAAAAGTCATCGCCCAGATTCCACCCCCTAGCAGCAAAAGGGCCATGCAATCTTTCCTTGGGAAAATCAATTTTGTACGTAAATTCATATCATATTTTGCCCAAATAGTCAGGCCTTTGTAGGGGATGATAAAGAAGAATGCGATTTTCAAATGGAATCTGCCAGAGAAGGAGGCTTTCAACAAAATCAAGCAGGCTATAGCTGAACCACCATCTCTCCAAAGTCCAGATTTTAGCAGAAGCTTCATCTTGTATACTTTCGCTTCGGATTCATCACTTGCAGCTGTCCTTACGCAGAAACATGCCAACAATGATGAACGACCTATATCCTTCATGAGTACTGGTTTGCAGGGAGCTAAACTGAATTACCCTGAGATCGATAAGCAGGCTTATGCAGTCTACAAAGCAGTAAAGCATTTCAGGCCATACATCTTGAAAAAGCATGTCACAGTTTTCGTCCCCCACCCATCTGTCCGCTCACTGTACGTGCAGTAGGAGCTGGGTGAGAGATGAGGCAACTAGATGGCATGTCTTCAAGAGTATGACCTATAGTTTAAACCAAAACACACTGTCGAAGGACAAGGACTCTGCCAAATGGCTGCGGAGGCTGCAAGCTCACACGGAGTTGAAGAAGAGTGTTGGGAACAAGAAATTGACATGTATCAGAGTGACCATGCACCTCAGCAGAGAAACCCTTCTTGGTACTCTGACATTTTGGGATATTTAGCCCATGGCATCTTGGACCCTGTTTTGACTGCCCAACAAAAATGCACAATAAGGCTTAAGGCTGCATCTTACTAGTTAATCCAGGGTAAGATTTTCAAGAAATATCACGATGGAGTTCTGTTACGCTGCTTGGAACATGATGAAGCACAGAACATCCTGACCGAACTGCACGACGAACTAGCCGAAGGGCATTTTGCAGGCGATACCACCGCCCACAAAATATTGCGCACAGGATCGTATTGGCCAACCCTTTTCAGAGATGCGCATGCGTATGTCTGGAACTGTACCCAATGCCAGAAGTTCGCAAATCGGGAAGTGCGACCAGCTGCTCCCCTACAGTCAGTGGCAGTAGAGGAACCCTTTCAACAGTGGGGTTTGGACGTGATTGGTGAAATCCTACCTCACTCCTCCAAGCAACACCACTATATTCTCACTGTTATCGATTATTTTACCAGGTGGGTCGAAGCAGTACCATTACGCCAAACAAACGATCAAGAGGTAATAGAATTTTTCACTCATTCTATCATTACCAGGTTTGGCGTTCCAACTTCCTTAGTTTTTTACAATGCAACTTATTTTTCATCCTTTAAATTGTATGATTTTGCTCTGGAAAATGGTATTGTGCTTAAACATTCTGCAAATTATTACCCCCAAGGAAATGGGTTAGCTGAGTCAACTAATAAAAATCTCATCTGCATCATCAAAAAGACTCTGTTGTCCCACCAGCGAAACTGGCATAACGCCCTCCACAACGCTCTTTGGCTGACCGTGTCACACGCAAATCCTCACTCGGCACCTCCTAGTATTTTCTTGTGTATGGAAAAGAAGTCGTCCTTCCTACCCACTTATCTTTCCCTGCCCTTCAGTTGTCCCAAGAAAGCCATGGTACCCCCACTACTACATTTGGCGAAAATTCCGACACTTGGTTCCGACGTTTTTGACCAAATGTCGGAAATTTCCCCAAATTTTTTCCATCCCGCCCGAAACCGTCGCTATACCAACGTTTATAGAAAAGTGTCGCAATACCGACACTTAGAAAAGTGTCGCAATTGCGAAGTTTGGAGGAAGACGTCACAATTGCGACACTATGGCCCAAAGCGTCGCTATTGCGACGACTACCTCCAAACGTCGCAAGTGCGACACAATGTCTAAGTGTCGCAATTGCGACGTTTGGAGGCACCCATCGCAATAGCGACGCTTTTTCCACCGTCGGTATAACGACACTTATATGCGCGCTACATAAAAATATGAAACTTATATGCGCGCTACATAAAAATGATTTTATTGTTTCGTATCCATTGCAATAGCTACATTAACGTCTGATATCACGTGCGCATTCGCCCTCCGCTCTTGCAGAACAACATTCGCCCTCAGCATTCGCCCTCAGCTCTTGCAGAACATCATTTTCCCTCAGCATTTGCCCTCAGCGTTCGCCCTCAGCTCTTGCAGAACAACATTCGCCCTCAGCTCTTGCAAAATGGTAAGTTCTTACTGCAAGCCCTTCCTCCTATAGTAGGGTTGACTCTATTTGGGTTTTTTTGGTCAATTCCATTGGATTGTGTTAGGCTGTAGGGTTCTCTCTAGATGTCAAGAATCAAGATTAAATACCCTCTATTATCTTCATCACCCAATACAAGATTTAAATTTTCCCAAAGAAACGCTTATTAATTTGGCAGCCATTATTTCTCCCTGCTTTAAAAACCCTACATTTAAATGAAAACAAGCATTGCATTTCAACTACAAAAATCTATTAGTGTTCAAATTTACATGTGTGCTACATTAACGTCTGATATCACGCGCGCATTTTCCCTCTACTCTTGCAGAACAACATTCGCCCTCAGCTCTTGCAGAACAGCATTCACCCTCAGCATTTGCCCTAAGCTCTTGCAGAATAGCATTCACCCTCAGCATTCGCCATGAGCTCTTGCAGAACATCATTCGCCCTTAGCTCTTGCAGAACAGCATTCGCCCTGCATTTGCCCTCAGCTCTTGCAAAACAGCATTCGCCCTCAGCTCTTGCAAAATGGTAAGTTCTTACTGCAGGCCCTTCCTCCTATAGTAGGGTTGACTCTATTTGGGTTTTTTTGGTCAATTCCATTAGATTGTGTTAGGATGTAGGGTTCTCTCTAGATGCCAAGAATCAAGATTCAATACCCTCTATTATCTTCATCACCCAATACAAGATTTAATTTTTTCCCAAAGAAACGCTTATTAATTTGGCAGCCATTATCTCTCCCTGCTTTAAAAATCCTACATTTAAATGAAAACAAGCATTGCATTTCAACTACAAAAATCTATTAGTGTTCAAATGTACATGTGTGCATCACTTGTGTGGGGTATTCCTTTTCCACTTTCACATTATCCAAGAATGTGTGCAGTATAGTTCATATTTTTTGTGATTTAGATTATCTTGAAAAAGGAAAGGTAAATTATTTCCCATGGAAAAAGAAGGTTTTCCTTTTTACTACTGGAAATGGTACAACAAAGTTCCATTTCTACCCGAAACTACTATGAAACAGGAACCAAATAAAGGCCATGTCCTCAATGGACATCATTTGGCTTTGAAAATGGCCATTGCACAGTGTTGTTTCTTATATTACATCACGATAGTTTCTTAGGTCATTTCTTGTTTCTTGAGATGAAAAACAACCAAAGAAATTGTGAAGATCCTTTCCAGA
The DNA here is from genome assembly GCA_034641835.2 of Pinus albicaulis. Classification (NCBI taxonomy): domain Eukaryota; kingdom Viridiplantae; phylum Streptophyta; class Pinopsida; order Pinales; family Pinaceae; genus Pinus; species Pinus albicaulis. The sequence continues at coordinate 177,098,169 of CM076576.1, read as the reverse complement.
AATAAATGACCATTTCTCAATCATATCTCAACTATTTTTTATTTTATTCAGTGGTTGCTTACTTTGAGAGAAATTTGACACTTTTATATGGAATATAACATAAAAACACAAAATGGGAAGGAATTGATGAGGT